>OVAN01000653.1:0-53374 GCA_900406275.1 Anastatica hierochuntica
ATATATATATATATATATATATATATATATATATATATATATATAGATATAGATATATACACACAAAACATCGTTCTAGAACGGTGCTAATCCATAAAATCAAGGACTAGCCACATATTGCCATAACTAAAATAACATCAGACATGCATGCGAAAAAAAACTTTCGAGACTGCAGTAAAACAAGAAAGTCACATTGTGGTAGTGTGAATGCTTCTGAACACCTCCAAGCTCATCATCTCCACTGTGAATATTGTTCTCAGGCATTGTCTTTGTCACGACCTGGACATTACGAAATAAACCACATAAAATCTGGAACAGAGTCTGCAACAAAAATAACAAATGAATGCAAAGTAGACAAATTACTTTGAAAATAGCTGGCTCATTCATATCGTTCCATATACCGTCAACACCATTTGAAATAAAATCCTTAACCAAATTAGCCCACCAAGAGCGAGCTTTGGAATTCGTATAATCAGGGAAAACGCAAGGGCCAGGCCATACTTCACCTAGTGCAACCAAACACATATTGTCAGCAGTTTCTGCACATATATCAGAATAAATGACAAGACAGCATAAAATTCATAAAACAGAAGTGAAATACCAGTAAAGGGCTTCCCATCTGCTCGTCTAATCCAAACATCATTTTTGCTTCCACTATCGTAGACATAATAACCTTCCTCCTGCTTTATTCCAGGGTCAAGCATCCAGATCGCTTTGAAACCATTATTATGGAGGGACTTTGTCAAAGCACTAGGATCTGGGAAACGTTCCTGTAGTATTCCATACATATCTTGTAATGTTAATAACTGAAACTTATATACTTTAGATTATGTAAACCATGGTAGGCGCTAATTAAAACCCATTTTGGATGATTTTAATGGAAAACATGCCTTGTCAAATGTGAAACAACGAAAACCATCCATGTAGTCAATATCCATCCATATCACATCAGAAGGAATTTTCTTATCACGAAATGTTTGAGCGATCTGCAAGCATCAGCACAATGAAGAAAAGGGGAGGCCCAAAATTTTAAACATTGACCATAAACTTTTATTCCTTTCATCAGACACCAAATGGCTAGAGTAACAAAAACACTGACCTCGGCGACTCGCTTGTCAGACATATAACTCCAACGGCATTGGTGGTAGCCTAAAGCCCACTTTGGAGGCATAAAAACAGTTCCTGGTGAGAATAAGAATAATATTTACTAAGGAGAGCCGAAAGGAAACAAAATAAAGAGCAAACTATACAAATTGCATAAACAGTGACCTGTTATATTAGGATTACTTCCTAACTTTAACATGTTACCAAAGCAAGTCAACAAAATGAGATGTTTCAATGACATAGAGAAGCACATAAGAAATTACCAACAGCGTGAGACAAGGACTCCAAGACAGCAATGGGTGAGGAGAATGGACCAAATGTAATTATCGGAAATGATGACGGGGCGATAATTCTTATGATTCCCTCTTTCCTTAGATCAATCTAGAAAAGAAATATGGAAATAGCTAATACACTGGAAAAGACAGATTACATTGTAAAGTGGGTCCACAAAAAGAGGGTTGCCACCAGCGATGATAATCATATACCTCACACTTTTTTGTCGTATCAGCAAGAACCCCTAGTGTTTCTCCATTCGGAAGTACAGCTAGTACCCACGGATGTGACTGGTATAGTGAAGTGGTTCCAGGGCCATATCCCCATGCATCAGTGTTCCATGTAAAAACCTGAACATTATACTCACCAAATCAGTTGCGCTGATAAACTGATGATGGAGGCTACATGAATGACTCACCCTTTTCCCTGTTCTCTCCAACTGGCCGCTGACTTCTCCCGTCCCATAAAAGGACGTGCCGGGAGAAAACTGCATTGCGAGTTAGAATTAAGTGAAGTGGGCTACAAGAATGTTTCCTGCATCAAATTCAAGAGAACGAAAAGAAATAGAAATGCGAACCTCAAAAGTGACAACTTGTTGCTCCTGAAGACAAGCACACGTAGGAGTATATGTTGGAACCTTGTTACTTATGAGCGGCACTTCCCGATCTTTGCTGTTCTTAAATGAAACACTTGGAAATGCGGCTTTCCTATGCTCCACGGAACAATCAAACCGGAAGACTCCATCCTCCAAAATAGGCTCAAAAATCATATCGGTTGGAGCCATCTCCATAGTTTCCGAGCAATCTCCACTTACATTCATCCTAACTAAAGATATGTTTCCCTTCCTTCTGCATGCAAGGTTGGTTGTACTAGTAAGTACTCCTTATATAACCCTTTTTTATTTCTGTATGACATTTCTCGGAGCATAAAGAAACAAATCAGTCTCCATTTTACAAGTCTTCTACCGAACATTGAAAGCAAGGTTTGAATTATATAAATTGTCACCTAAACCTGAACAACAAAAGTATACCAAAGCAGAGAAGAGAAGATATTTCATAAACTAAAAATTCATCTCCATCTTAGTTCTTCAGCAGTAGGCAAACTAATCGAGCAATTGTTAGCTTTGATAGAATCGATCAACACTTTCATCAATATGCAAATGATAGTCACCTTAGATAATTGCAAATACAACAGAAGTTAGACTAACCATAGAGTAATCAAATCAATTCCCCCTAAACGACAGATCCCAAGGATGAACAAAAAGCAAAAGCGAGTAGAAAAATCGGAAACAACAAAGAAGAAGAAGAATAAAAATGGGCATAGAGTGAGGAACAAAAAACCTGGAAGTGCTCTTGACGAAAAGAGCAGAGGAACTAATTCCAGGAAGGAACTGCAACGGAGAGATCGGTGATGGATTTACCGAGGGAAGATGAAAGCGACCATTAAAGAAGAAGGAAGAAACTCGACTTCTGCTAGTGAATGATGACGATGCTTCTGTCAACAGATATGACGAAGATCTCTCCATTGCTTTTTTTTTTTCTTTTTAATTTATTTTTGATAGTTGATTTTTATATTATTAGGAGTATCCCCGCGCTTTGTGGTCGTGATTTGTTGGAATTCTCAGTATTAAAGTGTGGTTTGTGATTGGTTGTTTATTTTATGGTTGGTTTCTTTTATTTTTTTGTTTTGAGAGAGTTTAATGTTTAAAAGTTAAGTAAATTGAATATATATGTGTTGTAGCAAAATGTTAAAAATTTTACGAGTTTAAAAGATCTTCAACAGGTGTAGCACTTTTAAAGTTAACCACTTGAATGAATGTTTTCCAACTAAATAGATTCTCTTAGTGTGGGGATGTTTGTTTGTGCCCCATATCTTCCTCTCCGAAAGTTTTCATGTGTTTTTCATGTAGTAAGGATGTTGTTCTCTCTGTTGTAGTGCCTTTGGTAATCTGCAAATGGTATCGAATGTTTCTTTAGTTTTACTTAGAGATCATGTTCGTTTAGTTATCTTTATGCACATTAGTGTATTTAACATTTTTTACCTGGCATTATGAATAGACTGTCGATCTTTTCACATATGTAACCTGCAGTGTACGTTATATTGTTCAATTTTATCCCTCTAGTACTGTGTACATGTTCTTCTCGGTAGTCCATTATAAATTTCTTTGTAGACGATATTCTTGAAGCTCTCTTCTGGTTCTTTGTCTCCTTGTAAGACGCGTAGCCCTTGTGAGGTTGTGACTCTTGAAAACGCAACATAAAGTTTCTCAAAGACTGGTATAAGCAAGTATAAGAGTACTTGTTTTAAGTTTTGCCCTTGGCTTTTATCTAACATAGTGTGAGCGGGGGATTGTTTCGGTTGGTGAAAGAATAATCCTTGGTATTAAGACCTTCTGGCCGACATTTGTCCACGTAATTATTTTTCCTTTAGTTATGCTCTCGTCCAGTTGTGTGGTAGTTAGCATTGATTTAATTTTGTGGTCACAAAACAAAATAAAACGTTTTAAGCTCATGTTTTACATATTAAAAAATCAAACAATTTCATTAGTAGGGTGGTATTCGGCATTGCGGAAATTGTTTTCTTTTTTTTTCCAACAACAAATTTAATATTAAATTTTATTACAAATTATGAATGATCGATCACTCTTTGCAATTATAAGATTATGATGAACAACTCTAGAGAAAAATCCATGCAACTTTTTCGAGATTTGGAGGGTGATTGGTGTTTTACCGTAAAGAGTTTAATTTTTTTTAGAGTCTTTAAAATTTAAAGTTTTCCAATCATAATTTAAAACATTAAAAGTCTTAAAAGTCTCCTTAAATCTCTCACAGCCTTTAATGTAGTTTTTTTCCACTTAACGTTGTTTTTTTAAAGTCAATAAATTGTGGCTTTATTTTTTTTAAAGTCACAACCCTTTTATTTTACAGTAAAAGTTTTAACAACAATCTTTTATTTTAAAGTCCTCGCAGCAACAATATTTACAGTTCTAAACAATCGACCCCTTGGTTATAATATACTTTTTTTCAAATTATTCTTAAGTCAATTTTTTATAATAAATTTCTCAAATCTTGAACGCAATCTTATTATATTAATCATAATCAATACAAAATGTTTCAGTTGTATTACAAATAACAATACAAAATTGCATTTTTTTATTGTATGTTAAAAACATTTTATAAATAGGAAACATACGATATAAAGTGTTTATAGTATTAAAAAAAGTGTTCATAATAAACTTCTCTTTTTGCCAAGGACCATGCATACTTGTTTCTCAAGTAAGAGGAAACATAAGAACATTATGGCTTCTTCATGACTACTGACTTTCTCATGTCAAACAACATCCTCGAAACCAAGTCGAACACTGTCAGAAACAGCTTCGTTCTCTTCATTCTTTAGCTGAGTTTCAAGAGCCCACAAAACCCTTCTCTGTTCTTGAATCATTCCATCGAGTTCTCTCATCCGAGCCCCACGAGCTTCCATTTTCTTCTTCCTCACGTAAAGCTCCTCAAGCTTCTTCTTCAACCAACTTAACTTAAACCCGACCTCTTCTTCTTCTTTTAGTTTATTAGTTACTTTATTAATTAGCTTATAATCAATCAAAATAATGGCGTAAGAGATATACGAAAATCCAGAAAGAGAAGACAAATCTGAACTCCAAAATAGAGTCAGCTTTTTAGAGAAGAAAGAACGATTTTTTCAAGTTGTGAAAAATTTGGTAGGCTTGTTCCTCTTAAATTAACATGACAAACATCAGAACACTATCTCATATACGTTACCCATTAATCCAACAGTTCATAATTCTAACCCACGACGAAATTTAAAAATCTCTAGTGATTAAAGGATAAAGACAATCAAGCGAAGAAATAGTTAAATCTAATTGCTTTCACTTAACATAAGTCATCAACTTATTTTGGTAACAAAATTTTTTGGAGCAGTGTGTTAAAGAAGATGACTTTATTTGTCCAAATCTAATCGCCTATCCATAATGATACATTGTGAGATGAGTAATTTGCATCAGAAGCAAAGCGTAGTGAAACTACTCTAATACAGATATTGTCCAATACTTGCTTCCGAAATCTATACCGCCTAGCGGATTCACGGTTAGTTCTTTCCATTTCATGGTAGTGGCACATGGCGGCTCCGTTCTTATCCGCATCACTTCTCTTTGTCATCTCACGTGGGTCTCTTTTCTTCTTCCATTTGGTCCTATAGATTCTCAACCTTCAGACATCCTTCATATCTATGTCTTTTCCTTCTTCCTCTTTCTTGGTTCTCGTTTCATCTTCATGGTCCTGACGCTGTTCCCGCTTCTTGGTCGTGTTGTTAACTCTCTTGGAGTCTCGTCGCATCATCTCATCCTTCCCTTATCTCTACCACATCTTCAAAAATATATCAATACTAAAAACAGAAATTTAAAGTCAATAAGTGATGCTTGCAGATTTTTTAATGAGAAGTCATATGCTTAATGAGAATCTACTTCAATAAAGAGTTAACTAATAACATGAAATCATTTTAAAAATGGCCTACAGAAATGATCTCCAATACATATTTACATTTCGCACCAAAAAGAAACAGAATAGAATAGTAAAACTCAGAGATATATATCTTTGCATATTAGAGATATATACATCACCATGTATATATCTTTGCATATTAGAGATATATAAAACACATAAAATGAATAGTAAACCACATAGTATTGGCATTAATAAATGAAAGCAAAGAAATTAGTGCACCTAACGTCAAAATCAACCCGCACATATATAGATTTTTGGTAACATTCAGGTAAACTTGAATAAAAGTAACCTATTTGGGAGGATCAGTGGAGTACAGAGCAGTCATGGATCATCTTCTTCTTCCTTCTTCTCAATAAGCTTTTTCGTAGAAGAAGATTCTTCAAACTGCTTACACTCTGTTAGCCTCTCACCTAGTTTCCCTTCCACAAGTTGGATTTTCTTTTAGATTGTTGTTCATAGAGGAAAGAGAAGAGGTTAACAAAATTTGATCAAATTGTATCAACAACAAAGAGATTCTACTGTCAAGATTAAATGATTGTTTAAAACCTTGTGCCCCATTGTTGATGACTACAACAAAAAAGGAAGCGACCAAAATTAGTTTGAGAGGTTTCAAGTTCTATATAATAAAAGAGATGATATATTTGGTCATACTTTCTTTCTGTTCTTTTTTCTTTGCTCTGCTTCTTCTTGTTTGTCATCATCGTCCTCATCATAATCGTCCTCATCATCGTCGTCCTCATAAATCTCATCATCGCCATCATCCATCTCAAGATCGTCTTCCTCTACAGCCTCACCAGCGAACCATGACACAGTTGTAATGTAAAAGAATTCTACATTCTTGCCAAGAGAAGAGTACAATTTAACTAAGGAAAAATGTTTGCCAACTGCACGAGGTATGACCAAATATGGTGGAAAACATCCAATGTATCATAATATGTGACCAACATCACGAAGTATATGTTAATCATGCCCACATGTACGAACTATAACTTATTACATCAGAAACTACAAATTAGGATGTAATTGAACTAAACAATAGTTTATGGGGTCAAATTGTAATTAGCATAAATTTATGCTATTTCCACAATAATAATAATAACATTATAGAAAATAGATTAAAAATTCTGAAAATCAATAAAAATACTAAAAATTAGACAAAATTTTTGAAAAATTCAATTAAATTTCAAAAAATAAAATAAAAATTTTAAAAGTAAAGAAAAATTCATAAAATTTAGAAAATCAATAAAATATCTTAAAAGTTAATTTAAAGTAAGAAAATGTAATTTAAAAAATTCTAATTTAATGAGAAATTGAAAAATAATTTTATAATTTCTAAATAAAGTTTTTAAGAGTTGAATTAAAATTCAGAATTTTTTTATAAAAGTTATAAAATCATAAAAAATCTCTAAAAGTTATTTTAAATTATGAAAACTAAATTTAAAATATTCCAAATTAATCAAAAACTGAAAATAATGAGATATTAAAATTTTGTAAGAATAAAATCGATGAACTACTTTAGGGAGTTTGATGTGAATAAGCACAAGTTAACTTAGAAGAAAATTCAAGACTTAGAGAGAAAAAAAATTGAAGTAAACAACTGATTTTTCTTTATTGATTATGCAAATAATTAATTGAAAACTCCAACACTCATATGTATAGCCTTAAAACCGACTTTTTATACCGTCAAGTTATGAGTCCTAAGTCCGATTAAAAACTGTATATTTAAATTACCTTGAAGTAACATATTTCAACTCTTTTTAGGGAGTTTCCATATGGCCCTCGTATCCGGCCAACAAAATTACACTACTTCACACGCCTACCTTGATTAGTATGAAGCAGTGTAATTTTGTTGGCCGAATACGAGGACCATGTGGAAACTCTCTAAAAAGAGTTGAACTCTGTTACTTCAAGGTGATTTAAATAGACAGTTTTTAATTGGACTTAGGACTCATAACTTAACGGTTTAAAAAGTCAGTTTTAAGGCTATACATACAAGTGTTAAAGTTTTTAATTATTTATTTACATAATCAATAAAGAAAACTCAGTTGTTTACTTCAATTTGTTTTTCTCTTTAAGTCTTGAGTTTTCTTCTAAGTTAACTCGCGCTTATTCACAACAAACTCCCTAAAGCAGTTCATTAATTTTATTCTTATAAATTTTTTATGTCATTATTTTCAGTTTTTGATTAATTTGGAATATTTTAAATTTAGTTTTCATAATTTAAAGTAACTTTTATAAGATTTTTTGATTTCATAATTTTTTAAAAAAAATCCTGAATTTTAATTCAACTATTAAAAATTTTATTTAGAAATTATAAAATTATTTTTCAATTTTTCATTAATTTAGAATTTTTTAAATTGCATTTTCTTACTTTAAATTAATTTCTATGATATTTTATTGATTTTATAAAATTTCTGAATTTTCCTTTAGTTTTAGAATTTTTTATTTTATTTTTTGTAATTTAATTTAATTTTTCAAAATTTTTGTCTAATTTTTACTATTTTTTTATTGATTTCATAATTTTTAATCTATTTATATATTATTATTATTATTATTATTATTATTATTATTATTATTATTATTATTATTATTATTATTATTATTATTATTATTGTGGAGATAACATAAATTTATGCTAATTACGATTTGACCCCAGAAACTATTGTTTAGTTCAATTACACCCTAATTTGTAGTTTCTGATGTAATAAATTATAGTTCGTACATGTGGGCATGATTAACATATACTTCGTGATGTTAGTCGCATATTATGATACATTGGATGTTCTCCACCATATTAGGTCATACCTCGTGTAGCTGGCAAACGTTTTTCCTTTAACTAACTGTAAAAGTAATTTTCCATGTAGTTTTAAAAATTTACCCGTTGCATGGTGTTTTGCTGCAAAATTGACTGTATTGATGGGAGGATTGAGGAGGTCGTACCATTGGGCGAGCTCAGACTACTCGAACCACCGGTAAACGGGTGTAAATGTAGAGTTTGTAGATCCCTGTTTCTACCAAATTCAAAACACGTCTTTGGTTTTCATAAAGAAAAATTAACTATTCTGCACATTGCTCTTTCATGTTATCAGTTTGTTTAAAGACCTTAATAGTTTCAACGTAAGCATTTCAAGTTTATAGATTGCAGTACTTGTTATACCTTGGGACTCATATATGTCGATGTGACCTTAAACCGTCCCTTCTTTTCCACATGTGGGGCTTCTGACATCTCGTCCACTGCATAAATCATAATTAATATGAATACTTTACATGAATTACATGTATACTAATGAGTGGATGTAAGGTCAATTATCGATGTCTTTCTTGGTGCGATATAATGATCCGCTGTAGCTCCTACGCTGTTGGATCTGCATACAGCTCTGTGTGATTTGTGCAGTAGCGAGATTGCGTCTATGGCGGCGCCTCTTACATTATATAGCCACAAAATCGATCGACGAAGTTATATAAACGTTGTGAGGATGATTAGATCTCGATCTCACCAGAAGAAACCCAGATGTCTTGAAGCTCCGATTCTCAATCAGATGAATCTATTTGCTTCCTTTTGTCGAGCCAGAGGATCCTACATACATCTCACCGTTCAAGCCAATGTCTGCCAATGTCTCCAATATGAATTGGGTAAATACAAAAGTACATACCTTAGAGTCCTATAGGAGCAGCTCCATGCCCTTGTCTTTGTTAAAGTTTCCCGTTGACAGGCTGACGCATGGCTCCGCCTATCACCTTGGCTCTAGGTAGTTTATGCGGTAGGTAGGGTTAGATGTCTGGGTGGGTGAAGTATGGGCGTGGTTAGGGTAACTTTATAAGGTTGAGGATGAGAAATAATTGCGGCAGTGGTGGGCATTTAAGCTAATTTACATGAGTAAGTGGAAAAGGCGAGTAACGGCAAAAGGAAGAAGGCGAAAATGAAACGGGGTTTGAGAAGGGAAAACGATGAGGAAGACGATACTGCTTTTTTGGATTTGGGCCACAAGTTACATATATGGCCCAATAGTTAGTATTTGGGGCGAGCTTTGTTGCATTTGAGGTGTAGGGAATTGGTGTGCTTCTTAATATTGGTATGATGCTGATGTGGCACGTGTAGAAAGCTTAATACTTTTTCTTAGGTGGACACGGTGAGAGGCTAGAATTAAGCCCTTTTAAATAATTAGATTCGTCCCCATAAAATGATAAACCGAGGATACTCCTACGAGTGCTAAAGAAGATCTCTCACACCATGGACCATTTCAAAGGAAAAATGACTAAGAAATGTTTGTGGTCTCTTCCCGACTTCTGATTTCTACTAGATGTAAGTATCAGAGCAATTTGAGAAGGTTTTTATTGTTTACCGTTTGAAGCAAATTCTTATAAGTGGTTGATCTAGTATTCGATGCAATTCCGCAGTTGACTTTGACATTCAGAGAGCCTGTTCCAGATCCTGATAGCCACTGTCCAAGGATGTGTAAGTCCATATTCAAACCAAGTGAGATGAAAGGATTTCCTCTTGAAAAAATAATCTCTGGTCTCGGTACAATAAAGGTAATTGAAGAATACTGAAATAGTAAGGAATACTGGATATCTGAGAAATACTGGTATAGTAAGGAATACTGGATAGTAAGGAATATTAGGAAAATTGGTAACACTACTTGACATTATTTTTTTAAAACTTTTAGAACAAACTTTATTGGACGAACTCACATAAGTAGATGACGATGTTGACATGGTTGATATTGCTATGAAAAGTTGGGAGCAGATTCTCGATAAAGGATCCAATGTCTTATTTCAGAACATGTACGAAGAAGACGTTGTCGCCAGAGAAAAACATGTCTCTAAGCAGATGGAATATTTGCCGGCGATAGAAGACTCCAGTTCTAGCGAAATGGAAAAACTCCGCAAGAACTTCAAAAAAATGGCAGGGGAGTTCAAGAAACTTGGGAAGAAGGTGGATAAGTTCGAGAAAATTTTAGGCACGGTTGAAGAGTTTGTCAAGGCAGCCAAGAAGGGTAAAGGGAAGGAAACAAGTGAAGGGACGAAAAGATTTTATTGTTTGTTTAACTTATGGTTTGTTTGTTTAAGAACTTGTCTAAGCAGTTTGGAGTTTGTTTGTTGAACTTATGGTTTGTTTTTTAAAGAACTTGTCTAAGCACTTTTGAACTTATGCTACAGTAACTATGTTATGTTACGTTATGTTATGTTCATTTGGTTTGGTTTTAGTTTCGACTTTTTGCATATAGTTTGTAGACACACTGTTTGTTATGGAAACCTTGGTTAATTTTCGATCTGGAAATACAAGGGATACTGTTAATGATTTGAATAAAAAATCTTTAACAAACATAACTATAACTCTTTAACAATCTTTAAAAAAAATCTTAAGAAACAAAGCACACATACAAGTGCTAGGAGACATAATTGGAAACAGAGATAAGAGTCTAATCTCTTGCACGAGACACCGACAGCTTGTTGAGCTCGAGGCTGAGGTTTTTTTATCTCATCAACCATTTTTTCGATTTGCCTCCGTAGGTATTGGACTTCCTCCTCTAGACCGATTACCCAAGGGTGCCTGAAATGGAGGCCATCATCCTTCAAATTTAACCAAACAACATACTTTTAGAGAAACCTTGAATTTTCATAAACATTAACTTGTACAAAAACCTTAACTTTTACCTTGTATTTGGCATAAGTGAAGTATATGCATTCAGGGATCCAATCGCGGTCTCTTGGGTACTTCGACTCTGGTGAGACGTCGTCGATGATGCCTTTCTCACATGGGCATCGTGTCGGAATCCCGTACTCCGCGATAACGATGTATCCCACCTTTTTTCATTGAATTGCCTCCTTCATGGCTCGCTTCTCTTGTTTCTCCATCCACATATCCATGTGTGAGAGAGAGAGATGGGGAGAGATAGAATATAGAGTGAGAGAGAGAGAGAATAGAGAGCGAAAATGAGAGAGTGAGAGAGAGAATAGAGAGACAAAAGGAGAATGATAATATTTATGGAGAACAAAATTTTGTCACGTCTAAAAATTTTCAAATTCCTGCCAAACTTTTTCTTCATAGTTATACACGATATAGTAGTATTCCAAATGTTGGTCATAGTTCTATTTTTCTGGATTTTACGTTTTATTAATATTACTTAACCTTTATAATTCTTGTTCTAGTTTTACCGATTATTTATGTGCCCCGACATATGAAAATAATTGTAAAATGTAAAAAGATATTTGAAATCTACTGTTTATGAAGAATATGTATTGTAATTTGGTTCCCTCTAAGTTGATGTTTTTATAAGTATAAGTCATATTCTGGAGAAATAGATAATGTCCATTATATCGCTTGCCAAATGACGGTATATCTGTTAGAGTTGTATTTTGAAGCAACATAATCAAATGTAAAACTAAAGAAAAAGGTTTTTAGTAGAAATAATACTGATTAAAATTGAAATTGGCGTCTTGTAGATCGTAGTTTTACATAGTTTTACCAGCATTACCCAGAAGGCACATGAATTACATATGAAATAACAAGGTTTTAGGCATTACAACTCATACACGTCTTACATAATTAAAGAAGTCAATAAAGTCATTCTCAACTACAACCTCCAAATAACATCCAATAGAAACTCATGCTTTGTCTTTTACGCCGTTTGTTTTGTGTCATTTTACACCGTTCCCCAACCGATGGAAACCTTTTAGCTTTTTTCCTTCCTCTGGTCTCAGAACGATCCTTCGATATGCCTTTCTTTGACGTAATATGGTATAATCCATTTAGACCTATTTGGAACTACATAAATCGACCTGTAAATAGGCCAACACCCACATATTTTGAGCAAAAATCATGTAGTTCTAACTGGATATTGCGACCCCTCCCCTCACCAGCATCTTCACGATGATTTTTGAAGTATATAAAAGTAGCAACTACGTGCACACAAAGATACTTTTCAATATCGAACACCCGATAACTGCAACTTCTTGATAACAAATTCACTAAATAAATCTTCCCATCATTACCTAAGATCTCGTACTCAAGGTCATAACTGTTTACCTCCCTCACTATTAATTTCTCAGCAACATCGTATATATCATGCAACACGTTCTCCACGAAAGACACCAGCTTCCTAGAGTTTGATCCAGACGCGACATCCTTCGATGTTCGTTAAACCAATCTGAAAAATTTTGGATGATTGTATCGAGAATTGGAATCAGGGAGTACTTCCTTGCTTTATTGAAAACGCTGTTCATAGATTCCTCGCTATTACTTATGTAATCCCACCTAAAACCATGTGATTTGGATCTTTGTACTTTTAACAAATAAACTCCATTGAAATACCTTAAAATCATTGGCTCCAGTGCTACCTCTGTTACACCACATGCGGCGATGTCGCAGTCGGCTTTGACCCTAGGACAACTTTTGTGCTTTGCCGACCTCTATACCTTATTTTGCCCTTATTTGAATGCTCTATTTTCTGATCCAATCTTCTCCGGCGTGCATCTTTAACTATTACCTTTGTGGGTCTCTACAGCCGCTGTCCTCCAACCGTCAACACCACCAGGGTTTGGTTCGCGTCCGCCACTATCATTAGCTTCAACGACAAAGTCAAGATCGATCTCAATTTTGGTTGCAAAGGATGGGCCTCTCTCCGCTGAGATCTTTGAGAAAATCTGACGGTTCTTGGTGAATTTAAAACTTTGTTGGAGTGGTATGGCCATGATGTGGTTTCAATCTCTCATGTTTAAATCCTTCTTTATGGATGCTTATGTTGATAAATAAAGTTTTCACATCGTAATCTATTGAAGGCTAATAAACAAAATTCATAGTTGCCATTATTTCTCGTCGGTATTTTTCACGGTGTGTTTATAAACCGAGTCGACTTTTGCTGGTCTAAGGGCAATAAATGTCATTTTCTAGCCGGCCAAAAGTATCATTTTTTTTGATGGTGATCTTCATAATGCACTTATCTGCCGAGCCGACAAGTGCTTTTCTCAAGGCCTTAGATGTCATTCCCTATACGAGAATGTTAATGGGATAATGATCTCCTATTTCTTCGCCTAAAAAAATGTTAAAAATAGAAGGATGCTCTCTTTCCAATCCTCTCGTCTTTTTTAGACTATCTCCCTTATCCTCGATACCGTTTCTCTCTGGACTTTCTCCTGGAATCTTCCTAAGCTTGGCGAAGATAGTGATACTCAAGGGTATTGGGTCGCGAGAGTTCTCTCTCGCCTGTTCGTGACCACCCTTTTCAGGGACCTAGTATTTCGGCACTTTCGGTGCAAGCATGGAGTTTCAAAACAACGGAGACATTCGTGTCTCAATCGTGGCATTGGTGTTTTTCTTGGTTGACAAGGAGCTTTCGACTATTTTCTTGCAATATGGATGGAGTATTTGACTGCTTACCTATATTTTTCTTAATGGATGTATCTTTTGTTTCCCGTGTTTATTGTCTTATTCGTAATTCAATAGCACGCTTTGTATCTCTCACCTTTGTAAGTATGACGAGTTTGGTTATTCTCCCTAGCGGAGATTCCTATATCGCTTTCTTAATGAAAAAGGGTTTCAGCAAAAAAAAACCCTTAAAATCACTCACAATCAATCACTTAAATTTTCTCCAATAACAATGGATTTGATGATACTTTTTAAAATCATTAATCCTATAACATTGAATTTTGAAAGATTTTTTAAAATTTTTGTTTGAATAACATGGGATTTCAGATTTTTATACAAACCCCACCAAATCATTGATTGAATACACCCCCTTAGTATCACTCAGAACTACAAAGACTACTCTCTATTCACATTGATTTGTGTTGGTGTTGTGCTACACATCCTTGCCTATGTAAATGAATTCATCGTTGCTGGTAATGATTCGGGTGCAATACAATGGTTTAAGAAGTACATGCATAAGTGATTTCACATGAAAGACTTTGGCAAACTAAAGTATTTCTTGGAAATTGTAGTCTCCCCTGGACCTGTTGGCGTTTATCTTTCTCATAACAATATGCTTTTGACATTATCGTTGAAGCAGGTCTTCTAGGAGCTAAGTCATTAAGTGTTCCAGTTGAAATCAATCATCGCCTTGCCCTAGCAAAAGGACCCAAGCTTAAGAATCCTCACCAATATCATAGGCTTGTTTGTCGTCTAATCTACTTCACTATCACTCAACCCGAGTTGAGTTACATTGTTCAGATCCTTTCCCAATTTATGCAAACTCCTTTACTACCACATTGGGAAGCTGCAGTTCGAGATTATCGATTCATAATGGATTCATATATCGATACAAAAGAAAAGGATCTCTATCAATTCAACAAGTGTTGTACTTATGGGAAAGTGATAGAGAAAGAGAGAAAAAACGAAGATTTCACATAGTGATTTTTCCGGTATCTTAAGGGATATCCAGTTTAGGGAATTCTACTAAGCCAAATTACGGCCTATTGCGACGTTGATTGGGCTGCGTGTCCATTGTCTCGTCGGTCTTTGTCTGCTTATGAAATTTTCTTAGGCTCCTCACCTATCTCTTGGATGATGAAGAAGCAGGCACCATCTCAAACTGCTCTAATGAATCTGAATATCGAGTAATGGGTTACACACTTCAAGAACTCAAATGGATCAAATAGCTCCTTCAGTCCTTCGATGTCACTCATACGAAACCAATGAAGCTGTATTGTAACAATCAAGATGCTCTCCATATTGCCAAGAACTCGGGCTTCCATAAGCGTACAAAGCACATTGAATTTGATTATCATCAGGTACGTACGCGGTTCAAGCTCGCTTGATCAAGGTTGAGCATGTTTCAACTACCGAATAGTAGTTGATATTCTCACCTAGGCACTTCCTAAACTGACTTTCGAAAGCCTTTTATCAAAGTTCGGCATTCGAACGTTTATACTGCCAACTAGAGGGTGGGGCGGGGGGGGGGTATTGATATTTTCGGATCTTGTTGGAATTACTCGACACTAAAATACCCCTTAGTTCGACACCATTCAAATTCTAGAATAACCCAGATCAACTCTGATTTTGACCTTTTAACGTTCTCTGCGTTTTTCTTCACACCTGTTTCACACAATTCACTATTGTGTCTCTTTCGGGTCTGCTCAAAGATCACAATTTCTATCTCTCTCAATCTTGATGGCCAACCCTAAAAACTTGTCTAACAACTTCTTTATATACTCTTTGATCCTAATGTCTCCAAATCTCTTGAGTATACTTCCTTTCTTCTTTTTGTTAAGATTTCCTTAAGTCTTCACAACATACTCCACGTCACTTATTTTCTTTGTCGTTCCCGCATTAAAATCTCTTGCTAACAATCTCCCCTTTTTATTTGAGTGTGTCAACTCCAACTCATCAAGATGCTCCTCCAACATCCTCGCATAGCAATCTCCCCCTGTTTGAGTGCACATTCAGATAAAATCACTACATCCTTGTCTTATTGTGTGACACAACTTCATCTTGTGTCACGAGTCTTATAACTTGAGTACCCTGATAACGATATGAAATCTCGGCATATAAATCATGTTTTGCTATCCATAATTTGTCGCATCTTCCTGGTTTCGTGAAGCATAATCCTCTCTTCTAGGTTTTGTACACTTGATTTCTGAACACCAGAAAATGTCTTCTTTTATGACCAAACTCTCCACAACCCCCAAAAGCCCAAGAATGTGATGTTTTCCTTGATCGATTCATAGAACACACAGGCTGCAAAGTGCTCTTTGATTCATACTTCTTAAATCTTGAATTTATTTGTTCATTCTTCAAATTATCTTGTTTCAATGAGCTTCTCTTTTTTAGCACAAGAATCATTCTCCAAGTGCCATCCAACTCACGTCTAAGCTCCTCGCTCTTCTCTTGTTCTGACCTGAGAGTTTTCTGCAACTCAATATTTTCTTTTTCTAGCTTATGTTTCTCATAAGATGACATCTCACTTGTGATATTCCCTTAATGTTGTTTTAACTCCATTACGTTCACTTTGGCTTTAAGCATTCTCTTCTCTCTAATTAGCTGAAGGTTATCATAACTTAATTTAACCCAACTCGCATAAAGCTTCTAGTACTCGCCTTTAATGTCCAACTTGTCGTTAATTTCAGAGTTATACTCCGGTGCAACATACTCTTCTTGTGTCACACAGACGTCCTTAGATTTCTGTTTTGTGATTTGCTTCTCAAATTCTATAACTCCATGTAAGGCTAGCAAATTAAGATCATCTTCATCATTTCCTGATTTTGTACTGTTGCTGCTTTGAATAAGATTTTTCTTCCTCTTTGGTGTGTTAACACAATCTGATTTTGTGTGACCAAAGTTGTAGCACCTATTACACTTGATTCCCTTTTTCTTTAATGATGGAAAAACTGATTCGATATGACCAATACCATGACACTGGTAGCATTTTACTTTATATATTTTTTGACATTCTTCCCCTTTTCATAATTTTTTTGTGAGCTATTTGAACATGACATATCCTTTTGATGTTTCTGGATCATCGATAAAAGAACTTCATCAATTTTTTGGACAGTTTGCTTGTTCTCTTCGGATATACATGTGGGCTCTTCTACATGTCTCAACATCTTAGATTCCATCTCTATCTCCTTAGCATGTAGCATCCCTACTGCTTCATCAAACTTCAATATATCAGTGTCCATCACCATCTTTATCACTACATTTTGTGCTGAAAACCTAACAGGCAAATATCGTAGGAGCTTCTTCACCAATTTTGCATCTTTATATTTTTTACCTAATATGCGTGCCTCGTTTGCTATAGTACTAAGCTTGGCAGTAAACTCTATTATCTTTTCATATTCACTCATTTGATTGTTTTTAAACTTTGATGCTAGTAGGTCAAGCCTTGTCCTCTTGACAGTAGAAGTTCCTTCGAAGGCATTTTGCAATATGACCCAGGCTTGTTTGGCTAAGACACAACTTCGTATCAATCTGAACTAATTATCTTCCACAGAGCTAAACAATGCATTCAGAGCTTTTCCGTTAAAAATTGATTTTTTTGTCAGATTTTGTCCACTTATCCTTCGGTTTAAGAACTTTCTCACCGTCTCTTGTTTCTGTAGTAGGTTCTGTCCAACCCAACTCAACTGTTGTCCATGCGTCCTCATCAATGCTCCTTATTTGTGCTCGTATTCTGACCTTCCAACGTCCATAGTTCAAACCATTGAACATCAACGAACTGTGTGGCAGAGATTTATCTTGTATCATATTCTCGTTAGAATTCAAGATCTACCGGAAACAAGACTAAATCTCTATCGAGAACCCGCTTTGATACCAATTGAAGAAACAAGAATATGAACAGAAAAAAATTCCACGAGGTTTGGCTACGTGCCTACGTCCTCAAAACCTTTATTAGAATCACTTAGACAATCTTGCACAAGTTTTGCTTAAATGGAATTACTCGACACTAAGACACCTCTTAGTTCGACACCATTCAAATTTTAGAAAAATCAGATCAACTCTGATCTTGACCTCTTAACGCTCTGCGTTTTTCCTCACACCTGTTTCACACAATTCACTATTGTGTCTCTCTCGGGTTTGCTCAATGATCACAATTTCTATCTCTCTCAATCTTGACGGACAACCCTAAAAACATGTCCAACAACTTCTTTATATACTCTTTTATCCTGATGTCTCCAAATCTCTTGAGTATATTTCCTTTCTTCTTTTTGTTAAGATTTCCTTAAGTCTTCATAACATACTCCACGTCAGTTATTTCCTTTGTCGTTCCCGCATTAAAATCTAAGCTATGCTAACAGAGCTTACAAAAGAATTTCATCATAAATTTTTTCCATGAAAACATGATAGAGGTGGATATGCTTCTTGGAATTCAAATCAAGTGTAAGAGAGACGAGACTATCTTTGATACAATCAGAATATGTTAAGAAAGTGTTTAAGAAGTTCAATTGTGAGAATTGTTCTCCAACGAGCACTCCCGTGGATGTGAGTGTAAAGCTTATGCGCAACAATGAACAAGGAACTCCACAACTCGAGTACTCGCAACTAATTAGTTGTTTACAATACATCATGAGAAGTACTAGACCATATATAGGATATGCGTTAGGTAAATTGAGTAAATACACTCATCATTGGAAAGCCATAAGATAAATGTTCAACTACTTTAAAGGAATCATATGTTATGTTATGTCATGTTGAATTTTCTTCACTTATAAAAGGATATTCAAATGTAAGTTGATTCACCAGTATATAAAATCATTTATCTACAGAGCTAAATGTTCATGATTGGGGGAGGTACCATTTCATGGGCTTCTAAAAAGAAATTTTCAATGGAAGTTCGACCATGCAATAAGAGTTCGTAGCATTGTCGACCACTGATAGAGAAGCATTATGGCTAAGAAACTTCGTATACGAGATTCCATTGTGCTTAAAACATGTAGTCATTGATAGAGGTGGTTTCCACCCCCACCTAAACTCGGTTCAAACTTGAACCTAAACATACTAAACAAAGCCAATTGGTCTTTGAGGCCCATTACCAAAAGAAAGAGAGGAGAATTTAGCGGAAATTGGATTGCAAACTGGGCAAAGTAAAGGTCCACATTTCAATCTAAGAGGAGGATTTAGACACATTTAAGGATAATTAAATGAGTTAAATGGATGGTTGACTTGCATTAAGAGAGGAGGATTAACCGCAGTAAAGAGGGTAGTCGTTACAATTTGCAGAAGGAAGTTATAAAGAGGAGGAAAGAACCCACATAAGGAGGGAGATGGACAAAAAGACACAAAAAACATTTATTCTTAAAACTTGTAATCAAAAAGTTTCTTTGTAACTATCATTCGTTCTAAAGAGAAATACAAAGTTAGTCTCTAAAATCAAAAAGTTAGTTTCTTTGTAACCATCATTTGGCGTTAAAAGGACAGGGGATTCCGTTGCACTACATCTTATTATAGGTAGATTAACAGTTGATTTTTCTATTCATATCTCATTTCCCTTATTTTCCTCTAACAAACGTAGGAAACCATGATCGGAGACAACGATAGCCTCATACCACCTATTGTGGTGAACACGTCAGAGGATATCCAACAGACATGCATGAATGACAGAGACCAAAACCAAGATACACCAGCATCGATAGTTGACGGGTAGGCTGCACTTGCCAAGCTTCCAAAGAACATGAGTGGGGGTCTTCGCCTTGTTGATGGAGGTAAACGAAAGGCGGGAAGCGCAAGAAAGAAGTTAAGACAAAGGCAAGAGGAGATGGCGCAAGCCCATACCGCTCAGCAGGAGAGGATCAATTCGCTCGTATCTTCATTACCACCAGGACTCCGGAGTCCCCTTCCTCGACCTGAAAGCAATGAGGCAATAAACGACCACACACTAAGTTGGCAAGAATCTACCCAAGATGGAACAACAACACATCCAGACTCCGAGCTCGTAACATTGAAACATACCCTCGTACAGGCAACAACCAAGCTTTGGACCATTCAATCCCAAATCCACAAGGCAACCAGTTTGGCCGCCGAGGTTGATAGGGTTATCTAGGAAACACAAAAGACTTCATTCACATATCGCATAATGAACACAATGATCCCAAGTATCAAACTGAAGATTGCACCCTATGAAGGGAAGACAAATCCTCGAGCTCACATGACAGCATTCTGCATTGCCATGGGTAGAGCCAAGTTCAGAGAAGACAAAAAGACGCTGGGTATTACCAACTCTTCGTGGAAAATCTGTTAGGCGCTGCCCTTATCTGGTTCTCATGATTGCATGCCAACACTATCGAAAACTTCAACCAGTTGTCAACGACATTCATAAAGCACTATTCGATGTTCATTTAGAAGGGAGTCTCTGATGCTGACCTGTGGACCCTATCACAGAAAAAGGACGAGTCTCTACGATCGTTTCTTGACAGGTTTTAGTCTGTAATATCTAACATTGTTGTAAGTGATGAAGCAGGGATTACTACCCTGAGGAACGCTCTTTGGTTCAATTCTCGCTTTTGAGATGACTAATGTCGTGTCAAGTTTCACCCTAAAGATACTACTGCTGCAAGTGAACAACATAGTTGCAATACTTCAGTTATCGATCCCACGAGGACTAAGATCTTACACTACGAAATTAAGGATTAATTTAAGCTAACACAAAAAGGTTGTTTGGTAAGTTTAAAAGTAAAAGACATCAACTTAAAGTAATTAAAAAGGATGTAAATCAATGGAAAAAAGCATTAGGCACATAGGACATTCATAGAGAATCATGTGTCAAAGAATAAACCAATTTTTTAGGGATTAGAATTAAGCAACGTCTAGA
Source organism: Anastatica hierochuntica (assembly GCA_900406275.1). Taxonomy (NCBI): domain Eukaryota; kingdom Viridiplantae; phylum Streptophyta; class Magnoliopsida; order Brassicales; family Brassicaceae; genus Anastatica; species Anastatica hierochuntica. The sequence continues at coordinate 21,137 of OVAN01000653.1, forward strand.
ACTCGAAAACACTAATTTAGATCCTCTTCACTTTCGAGGTATGGGATTCTATGCTAAATATTAAGGGACTTCGACTTTCGTACGACCTTGATATAAATTAGCATGCATTATATGGACACAGGTTTTGATAAGTTCACTGAGCCAAGGCGACCTAATTTCGAAGCGTCCTTAACTTATCTTGTCAAAGATTTAGTTCAGGTGATTTAACAAGCTTTTAGAATGAAAATCTACCTATGGACAGACTACTAGATGTGCAAATAAAGTAATCATGCATAAAGATCAACCGAGACAAATACTATATGAATTCCTACTCAAATACTAGCACCTTATGGTAGCATGATCTCTTTGAGAAGTTTACAAACCTAACTAATGAACTACTCAGACATGGAGCAGGAAAAAACAAGAAATCAATGAGAAAAACATCATAGAATATATCAAGAGTAAATAAATATTCTCTATAAACAAGTATGAAATGGATCTCTCCAAAGAACACTTGAAAACTTGAAGAACAAAAGAAAAGATCTCTCAAAACTTTGAACGGCTGGTAACTCTATGTAAAATGTCGTGGCTCTCTCCTTATAAAGGCTAAAAACAACATTTTGTAATACAAGGGTTACTTAGGTCGTCTTTGATTATGTCGGTTCTTTCGGAATCAAATTCGGTTGAGCGAACCGAAAGATATGAGTCAAAATCTACCTCTGACCATGAAATGCCTCTGTGACTAGAGTGCTCCAAAAATGGGCACTCGACCGGTGGTAGCAACTCCATCACATGATCACAACTTTAATCTTGCTCCACTTGCTTCATTTCCGAGACAGACATACTTGTCTTTGCTTAAGCGGCTATAATTTCTTAGTCAAACTCCAAATGACTTCAAACCACTTGCATTTGAAAGCTAACTCAAAATGCGAACTTCTGACCAAATTCGAGCTCAATCCAATGAATGGAAGATCTTCGTTCATGACGATCTTTCTAATGCTGAGAATCTGTCCTTATTGGTAAAATGCAAAACTCAAGTATTTGAGCTTCTGTCTTCTTGATTCGTCAATGAAACTTTCTTGGTAATATAAATGATATCCAATTAGCACGTTTCTCTATCATTTTAGATGATTTAACCATATGAGTCCGTAAAATCACAAATAAGAGAAAACGACCTATAGAGGTTGAAAAAGCATTAAAAACCTGCATATAAATATGTAAATATCCAACCAAAAAATGGTAAAATAATAGTGTTATCAACTTCCTCGGACTTGGCTTCTTGCTTGTCCTCAAGCAAATAAAATCCAAGAACGAAAAAGAAGATTGAAAACGCGAAAACAAACTTTTGTTTTCTGAAACATTGCCTCGGGGTCCTCTCAGTCATCTTTATATAGTAGCACCAACATACATAGATCAGCTTACACGTACTCCCCTTTCGCTTAGAAACAATCCCAATTCGAGCCAAAATCACAAAATAAAATGGCATCTCTACTTGTTCCTATTAATTCTAAGGTGCGGTCTCATCGAGGGAATACCGATCTAGAACAAATGACTCTTTACTCAATCAAGTTTCTAGCCTCATAATAACCTTTTTAAAGTCCTATCCCGTTCTACTCTTATGCTTTAAGGGTCCATTTTTCCTACTTTTCTAGCGTATCATTTAATTTTTCGATCGATCTCTGTTTCTCTATTGTTTTCCTTTTATTTCTTTTCTAAATTAAGCATAAGTGAATTAAGTCTCCATGAGTCTATAGGGTTCGAAATTTTTAAGATATTTTTCCCTTTTGCTCAGTTAATCGAACCCCAAATCCATTTTGTATGAAAGAAATAGTATAGGGATATAACTCACTAGCCTAAAAGAGGAGTCTATCCAGAGTATACCAAGCCCCAAGATGGGAAATTAAATTCATTTTAAGGGTGGAACCAAATTTGAAAATTCGAGTCCTTACGGGACATGGTAGTCCTGGTAGGTCGATCCACTTATAGGTTTTCGTTCAGTAAAATCTGCAGTCAATAACTACTGTAGGAATAACACGAAAGTTAGCACATTTTTTTTTCCAAGAACACAAGGTCATAGATTCTAACATGTTTTGACTCACTAAAACATAAAAATGACTCGATAAAAATAAAAAGTACATAAGGAAAAAGAAAACGTCATTAGTAACAGATACATTCCCCCAGACTTATCTTGCACTAACTCGGTGCAAAAGAAATCAACATTAGGGAATAACAAACTCAATAAAGGAAAAATAAAAATAAAAATAACATAAAAATGAAATGAAAAAGGAAAATGACTCGAACAATGACACATTATAAATAATCAAAAGTCTGCTGAATGTGAATCATTCGGGGTGTGACTCCTCACAACTACGTCCAGATCCTATGTGGGAGTGTATCCTGCATGGACTGAGGAGTCACTCTGAGCCGTGTCTGATGTCTAAGCTGCATCCTGTCCAAAGTCTGAAACTAGAGAGAAACTCTCTAAGTCTCCATCATCAATTGGCTCAGCTCTCTCTGTGTGAGTACTCCTAAAAACTCATGGTACAACGTGTCTCAGAATACGAACAACTCTGCTCATCATCGTCTCTAGTTTGAACTCTCCTACTCCTCTATGTAGATAGAGCATCTAGAAGATCCTCTAAAGACTATGTCTGTAGTACAGAATTTGAAGCAACCATGCTCCTAAGAAGTGATCCTCCTACTCGTGCAACAACCTTGGCAATAAATGCCTTGGCTCTATGATAGTCCCTCATGCCAAGGATGGGGCAATCTGGAGATTTCCTGAAAATCTGAGAAGGAAAAGGGTCGAAAAGAGTGTGACCTTCTTGCAGAGATGGAATTGACGAGCAAGGTAGAGTGTAGCAAGCTGACTCTGTGTCATGAAGAGGCATGAACTGGTAGGCAAAGGTCTCAATACCTTGAATCCATCCCGCAAGATAGCGAGATCTTGGAAGTGCTGAAAAATCCAGTGATCCACTATAATCCATAGGTGTCTCAACACTCAAGTCTACTTTTCTAAAAGTGAGGATAGCAGCGATGATCTCTCCAAAATGAGACCCATAGTTGAGCTCTCTAGTCTTCTTAGCAGCCTCGTGCTTCACTTATATCATCCTCCTAGCAATGAAAGCGCCATAGTTGGCTCTCTAAGGACTAGCAACCAAAGGAGAGATGAGGACGAAGAACTCATACCTAAGTATTGAACTCTGCTCGGTCCTACTGAAAGTCCTCTGCTAAATGAGCCTATGCACATACTAAACCGCTAGATATCCAATCTTGGCCTCCTTCGAATGTAGGACGCGTGATCTGAGCGAAATTGGCTTCATCTAAACATTCGAAGTACAAAATCTCACACAACTCACCAATAGTCAAAGAGCAAGTAGTACGTACCTCTAGACGTGAAAGTGAGAACTCTATCTTGAGCCTTAGCTCGTTTTTCCTTGGGATATGAGAGCTCAATAGTGCTAAGGAACTCCTTGGTAAGGTCTTCATAGACCGGGAAAGAAATCTCTACAAAAGCTGTCAACTTCAAGGATTCCAAGAACCAAGTGACATCTCTTGTCAATCCTAAAGCGTTAAGTGTTAGGAGGTGAACCTTCAATGAAGCTTGAACCTTTATGGTTGAAAGGGCTTCCCCATAATCGAAACTTGGATCCATCTTTGGTCCAACAACTCTTCTTCTCGGTTCCGAAGGTGCCAAAATGGTGGGATTAAGTCCTTAGCTCTTGACTTTCTTGGCTTCTTGGCGGTGGAGACTTGGGCACTTTATTAATGATTTGAGAAACCAAAACAAAAGCCATCTCTTCTCCTTGTATCTCTTCTCCATTCTCATCCGATTCATCACTCAAAATAGCTTCAGTCTCAGTAGCTATATCTTTTCCATGCTTCTTTGTTACCTTCTTTGTATTCTCCTTAGTAGATGTTTTCAATTTCTTGGATTTTCCGGGTTTCAAAGGATTGCTCGGTTCTTGAATCTTTAGAGCTCTTTCCTTTCGAATAGCTATCCTTGTTGATTTCCTCACAATCTCCTCATTGTCCATTGTTGAATGTCCTACAAAATCAAAACTCAAAGAGACAATGAGTCTCTTGAAAATTTCAAGAGAATCCATATATGTTCTTAAGCAATTTGTAATAGCAAAGAAACATCTAAGTGATATAACAAACAAATCAAAAGCATCAAACAAGCAACAACTCAAATTTCTTAAAATTTAAAATCATTTTCGGATTTTTCCACTAAGCCAAAAATCCTCACCAAAAGTTTCAATTTTAGCAAATTTAAACACTAATTTTCAGATTTTATAGCCTCCTATAGTTCAAAATTTTGAAATTTCAAAATCTAGTGGAAACAAGCTACTTAACATGTTCTAAGTGTAATCCATGAATCCAGCAAGTTTTCTAAAGGAAATCTCTAAGAATCAAACTAAGAAAAGCATAAATCTAAGAAATTTATAAAATCTTAAAACTTGTAACTTTAAGAGAAAGAGAGTTTAAGAACATACCTTAATGCTTGAATGATGAAAGGAAAGAGAATTTTTAATGGAAACAATTCAACTTTAGTAACAAATAATTTAAAGTTTTGAGATTTTGTTGTTTAGGGTACTAAAACTTGTTAAAGAGAAAGAGATGAAGTTTTAAGAGTTTTACCTCCAAAGCTACTAAAGTGAAAACAAAAGTCTTGTTTTTTCCTTCCTATTTTCGAAATTGGTCAAATAAAATAGGGAAATTGGTTTAAATTTGAAAAATTGGGTTTTGAACGCAAAAATTAAAAACTGCAGCCACTTACCTCTGGGACCGATCAGAGACCAATATTTGGCACGAACCAGCTTGTGCAAATCACGCCAGCCGGTCGGGAGCATCGCGGACGAGGCACGAGAATGCTAGGACCGGTCACGTGTGATGGTTTGGCAAAGACCGATGCTAGCACTCACGCCAACCGGTCGTGGGGATCAACTGAGAGGGCCCTGGATAGGGGTCGCGTGCCCTGGTTTGGCACACACCACTCCTGGAGCCTTCAACGGCCAGTCGGGACGTGTTCTCGGCCGTATTGTGTTTTTCGTGGTCGCTTCGCGTTCTGATCGGTCGTTTTGAATTCCGGTTGGTCGGATAATGTTCCTGGATGTCTTTTGTGGTACCAAAATGTTTTTAAACATTTTTGACGGTTGATTTTCTGAAAGAATTGTAGATATTGTCTATTGGACGTTCTTAAAACTTCGTTTTCACCGAATTAAGAACGTATTTGGATAGTTAGTCCTTGTTGCTCGGATATTTAAAGTCATATGGTGATTTTACAATCTGCCAACCTGATTCTTATATGAAAATGACACTTTTGGCTTAGCCATGCTCATTGGCTAGCTGACAAAGACGTAATGTTAGCGAAAAATTAAAATTTGAAAAATCAAAATTCTAACCGGGCTGTTTTGTTCGTAATGGTCACTTTGCTCGGACATCTTTGATGGTTTGAGTTGGTTTGCTTGACGGGTACTGGAAATCTCCATGTTTCTTTTTGTTAAGAAACTTGATCCTCCAAACAACTTTTGATTTTGGTCGTTCCAAGGTCGGTTTCTCTCGGGCATCTAACCTATCACATAATGTTAGTTTATAAAAAATGAAGTTCGAGGTTTTTTACCTCTTTTGGTAATGTTTAAGACTCTCTGGGATAGCAACCAAAGTTTCAGTATGATCAACTGATGGCATTTCTCAAGCTTATCATCTTGGTTCTTCATGATATCATCACATTGTTCCAAGAACTTTGATCTAATGATTTAGCTTGATTGGCGGTCCTTAACATCCTTCTCCAGTATAAAATGAATGTTTAGAATGATCCATGAGATGGCTTACACGATTTAGATCCACTTTCTTGCCTAAATTGAAAAACTGATTTTGAGACATTCTGCTTCTGACAATGGTCGACTGCCATTCTGTGGGACACTCCTATATTTTGTCAGTCGTCACTCAGTCACAACAATTTTCAGGTTTGTTCTTGGGTCAGAAATTTTTTATGTTTTTTTTTAATTTTCTAAAATCCTGCAAAAAATAAAAAATAACTTTTAGACATCTAAATAAGTCCTTGGAAATTAAAAATAAAAATTAAAACCATGTGCATTGCCTCCCAGAAAGCATTTGCTTTGACTCTTTAGCTCGACTCCTTTCACTTTTTAGGCATGATTGGTTTCCGCTAAAAGAATTGTGATTCCCTTAGCTTCTTTGGTCTCTGGAATTGGTGGTGTAGAGGGAGATTTGAGATCATCAAGCGTGCCTTCAATAGATTCATAAATCACAATTGCTTTCGGGAATAGCTTAAGATTATTCTCGAGCTTCTTTTTGAAAAATTTCATCGTTCTTCACATCAAGACCAATGGGGATTCGGATCTCAACTTTAGCATAGGATGTTGGCAACTTGTTAAAATCTTCCTCGATGGGACAAGAGTCTTTCTTTTATCTATTTTCGCCGGTCTTGAAGAAATTGGCGTTTTGATTGATGTAACTTTTTTCCTTGTGACTTGTTGTGTCTTATGGATATCTCCAGAGTCTAGACTAACTTTCTTTTCCTCCAAAATAGCTTCATTTTCTCTAGAGTTGTAGCTCACAGCAGGGTAAAAGACTTGCTTGTTCACTCTTGCTAAGCAAATCCTTCTGTTGGGGAAATCGAAGATTGCTGCAGTAGCTAAGAATTGGGAGCCAAGGAATAATGGGTTTGTCTTCCATCCTTTAGTAAAAACAACTTGAAAGTCAGTAGGTATGAGAAATCCTCCTACTTCAAGCAAAACATCAGGAAAAATCCATATGATGTGGATGTAGACATATCAGCATACTCGATAGATGTTCGAGATGGTCGAAAGTTTGAGAGCCCTAAGTCCAGAGACATGTTTAGTGACATCACATTCACATTAGCTCCTCTATCAAATAGTCAATCATCAATCCTAACTTTATTTATTGAGCAAAGAATGATGAACTTTCTTGGGCATTCAATCTTCTCTAAAGGAATCGTCTTGAGTCTCTTCTTGTAAGCTCTCTTAGATTCGTTTGGTAAATGATCCAGAGGTGATTTCCCATGAGAATTGAGTTCTTGAAGAGGTGTCTTAGTAGTAGACACGACCTCCTTTGCTTCCTTTAAGTTTGCGACCTTTCAGAAGGATTTCGCCGGATTTTTCTGTTTCTTAACAGCTTCACTCGTTTGAGTGATTTGAACTTCAAGATTCTGGATATAAGTAATAATGACTTCATACTTCGTTGTAAGCTCATTGTAGACATTTTCTATCCTCTCATTAACCTCCTTGTGGTTTTGTCTCATCTCTTGTGAGATTTGCTTCAGCATTGTCTCAAGCTTGCTCTCTTGCAGATTCGATGCATTAGCTTGAGGATAAGTGACTGGTTGCTTCACTTGGTACATTCCTTTGTAAAAAGGTTGTTTCTTAGCCTAATAGGAAGCTCTTTGTTGGGTGTTTTGAGTCGCATAGTACTGATCTTGAGGGTTCTCTACGTTAGTGTTTTGGTAGGACAAACTTGAGTTGTTTCGGTATCCTTGGTTGTATCCCTTGTTTCCGAAATTTCTACCAATGTAGTTCATTTCATCCTCATTCTCCTATGTTTCATCTTCTAAATACTCCATATTTGGAGCTTTATTGGCATCTCCAATGGTCTCGACAACATGAACTCCTCGTCTATCTTTTAGTAGTTGAGAAATCATCGTCTTTAGCTCTGAAATTTGTGCAACTTCTGTTGAATTAATGTATCCACACATGTTTCTATCATATATAGGACCACTATTGGCATCACTAGCAGCTAGGTTCTCGATCAAAAGATTGGCTTCAGGCACGGATTTGATCATACAGCTTCCATTGTTGGTTGTGTCTAGAGAAAGCTTGTACAATGATCGATACCATTGTAGAAGATGTTCCATAGATTTTCTTCAGAGAAACCATGGTTTGGGAAGTCCCTTGTGTACTCCTTGAACCTTTATAATGCTTCATAGAAGGACTTTGTAGGTCCTTGTTGAAAACCTGAGATTTGCTTCGAATGGAGCTTGATCTCTGCTTAGTGTAGAATTGGTTTGGAATTGCACCTTTGAATTCGTCCTAAGTGGTGATGGATTGTGGTGGCAGCGACTTCATCCATCTAATAGCCTTATCATTCAGTAAGAATGTAATGAGTTTACACTTAAATTAGTTTGGTGAAACTCATTTGCACGCGTAGTACTGCATATCTCTTCAAATGTGTCGATATGGTCGAGTGGATGTTCTGGGGACAATCCATGGGATTGAGTGTACTTCACCAAGGCTATGATCTGAGGTTTAATCTCAAAAAAAAAATTTTGAGGTTGAGGGGGACGAATTGGATTCCTATCCAAGGAGAATGCATCAATAGAATCGAAATCTCCAATAGTTTGAGGATGGCGAGGCTGATTCTGATGAGCTCGTCTTTGAGGGGGATGATTCTGAGATAAACATGGTTAAACAAGGCTTAAAGTAGTTGTGGGAGTTTTTTTAATCCAACTAAATTCCCATCTAGAATTTTTTGTCGGTTATCCACTCGGACATGTGCCTCTTCTTCCTGGTTGGTTTAGTGGAACAGGGGTAGCACCAAGAGTCTTGTGGGTTTCTTTGGACTCCTTGAAGTCATACAGAAGCAGGTAAGTTAGTGTAAGGTGTAAGAAGGGTATCATGGGTGATGGGAAGTCCATGGCCAGCAGCTACGTCTTCATGTTCAATGAGAACGATTTGATTGTCCACAAGATGTGGTTGTCCATGAGGAGGATTCTGGTTTAGATTTTCCATAACAGCTAATCTTTCTCTCTTTTTTCTTCTTAAGTTACGTTCAATGATGTCAAAAGGAGGATTGGTTGTAGATGGATCGTCCAAAGAAGGTCTCATTTACATAAAACCTGAAAAGAAAAACCAAAAAGAAGTAAAAACTGAAAATAAAAATGTTATCGACTAAAATCAACAAAGAAAAGTTCGTAGGTAACAAATCAATTCCATGGCAGCGAGGCCAGAAAGCTTGATATCGTGTCAAGTTTCACCCAAAAGACACTACTGCTGCAAGTGAACAGCGTAGTTGCAGTACTTCAGGTTAGCGATCCCAGGAGGACTAAGATCTTACACAACGAATTTCAGGATTAATTTAAGCTAAAACAGAAAATAAAAAGGTTTTTGGTGAGTTTAAAAGTAAAAGACAACAACATAAAGTAATTAAGAGGATGAAAATCAATGGGAAAAAGCGTTAGGCACATAGGACATTCGCAGAGAATCATGTATCAAAGAAGAAACCAATTTGTTTAGGGATTAGAATTAAGCAATGTCTAGAACTCGGAAACACTAATTTAGATCCTCTCTATTTTCGAGGTTCGGGATTCTATGCTAAATATTAAAGGATCTTTGACTTTCGTATGGCCTTGAAATAAATTAGCATGCATTATATGGACACAGGTTTCGATAAGTTAATTGAGCCAACTTTCGGAACCTCCTTAACTCAGCTTGTCAAAGAATTTGTTCAGGTGATTTAGCAAGCTTTTGGAATGAAAATCTACCTATGGCTAGACTACTAGATTCCCAAATAGAGCAATATGCATAAAGATCAACCGAGACAAAGACTATATGAATCCCTAATCAAATACGAGCATCATATGAAAACATGATCTCTTTAAGAAGCCTACAAACCTAATTAATTAACTACTCAGACATGGAGCACGAAAAACAACAAGCAATCAATGAGAAAAACATCATAGAATAGATCAAGAGTAAGTAAATATTCTCTATAAACAAGTATGAAATGAATCTCTTCAAAGAACACTTGAAAACTTGAAGAACAAAAGAAAAGATCTCTCAAAGCTTTTGACGGCTTGTAACTCTCTGTAAAATGTCGTGGCTCTCTCTTTCTAAAGGCTAAAACAACTTATTTATAATACTAGGGTTTCTTATGTCGTCTTCAGTTATATCGGTTCTTGCGGAATCAAACTCGGTTAAGCGAATCGAAAGATATGAGTCAAAATCTGTCTCTGACCAAGAAATGCCTCTATGACTGGAGAAGCAACAACGACAGCGTTGCAGGTAGAATTGAAGCTGACCCACCTACGCTTTTTGATGGCCTTGAGAGCAGTGAGATCTTCTTTTAGAGTTGGAAAATCCATCGCTTTCTTGGCAGCAAGGCGAACTCGAAACCAAAACAGAAAAAAGCAAGTTTGAAAAGTTGGAATTGGCCAGAAATAAGTTGACGACCCAAGCAGGTCACCTACCCGTATTGGTGTTCCAACCCTTGCGAATTGTCATGGCAAAGCGTTCATGCACGAATTTAGCATTGGCCTGCACATGGAAGTGTGCCTTCTCCCGGAAGTCGACCTTGCTGTCAGGGAGTGTAATGAGCTGGAGATTAGCAGAGACATAATATTGCCCCGATTTCTTAGAAACCGACTTAAAAGAGGCCAGTCGTTCTAGAAGTTGGTCCCCCAGTCTGAGCTCGATGTCTCCAGAAAAGACAAGAAGGCCCAATATCATCATAACTCAACCAATAGTCAACTGCGAAATGGTGATCTGACGTTGGTGGCAGTAGGCCATGAGAAGGTGGGGAAACGGGAACCAAAGGCGGAAATTTATGAAGAAGGATTCCTAAATAAAGAAATACCTAGGAGGAGGGTTCCAAGGCCTCTAATCATAGGTTGGGAGCGGTAATACTACTTCATCAGGGATATTAAACTCTTCCCTTAAAGTCTGAAGAGATTTTGCGGTGCTGGTTGTCAGAGCAGCATCGAGGGCGTCTGTTGCAGGAGCCACGACCACTGGAACAACATGGATGACAACAAGAGGACTTTCCTCTTGGAACTCATCATCATCAAAAATGGTGGCAAGGGCGCCTTCACCTCCAGTCACATAAGTATCTGTGCGGAAGTAGGACATCTCCATGGTGTCCTCCTCTGGGAAAGGACTTTCGTCGGAAGACCCAGGAGCGTCATCAGATCTGACGATGGAGAGAGAAGCAGGGGACAAGAGTTTTCTTAGGCGAGTAATCAGAGATTCAGAGTCCACGGCGGAGAAAAACAAAAGCCTTAATTCGCGGCGGAGTTGAACAATGAAGAAATCGCAAAAAGAAAAATAGAGGAAGCAGGGAAATTTGCAAGCACAAAAGAATGAAGTTGAAAGTTTAGAGATGACATACCTTTAGCAAAGGAGGGAGAAACCACAGTAGAGATGGGAGACGTAGAGTTTTTGTCTTTAAATGACACGGTTCTCAAGGGTGACGTGGAAGCTGGAAGCAATGGTAGGGCCTAGGAAAATTAAATCAAATCTTTTGCCAATCAAATCAAAGGGAGAGTGGGCATATTAAGGAAACCGGAAATTTGAACCGAATTTAGATGCCACATAGAGAATGTCTTTAAAAGAATCAATTAGAAAATCCAATCTTCAAATTGTATCTCATCCTTGATTCACATTAACGAGCTCGAAGGAGGGGGCTCCTGTTGGAGGTAGTTTTCACCCTCCCCCCCACCTAAACCCGGTTCAAACTTGAACTAAGACATACCAAATAAAGGCAGTTTGGCTTTGAGGCTCATTAATGAAAGAAAGACAAGTGAACTTAAAGAAAATTAGGTTGTAGACTAGGCCAAGTAAAGGCCCATATTTCAAGTTAAGGGGAGGATTTAGACACATTTAGGGAGAATCAAATGAGTTAAACGGACGGTTGACCCGCATTAAGAGAGGAGGATTCATCGGAATAAAGAGGGCGTTCGTTACGATTTACAGAAGAAAGGTATAAAGAGGAGGAAAGAACCAAGAAGGACGAGGATGGAGAAAAAGACACAAAAAGCTCTTATTCTTAAAACTTGTAATCAATTTTTTTTTTGTAATTCTCATTCATTCCAAAAAGCAATAAAAAATTAGTCACTAAAATCCTTGTGGGGAGAGCAATCAAGCAAAACCTTAACTCAAATTTCTGAGTTTGATTTCGAGATCCATCGGTCACCCATTTTATCCATTACGATAGTCAAGCTACCTTGACTAAGGTGTACTGCCAAGTGTATAATAGTATTGTGAAGACATACCGATGTAAGTGAGTTGATCACTCACAGGATGAATTATCTTAGAGTTTGTTCGGTCTCAAAAAAGTTTAGCAAATCAGTTGACAAATATACTAGCTAGAGAATTGGTTATCAAGTCAACTACAAGGATGACATTAAAATCCTTAATGATAAGATTTCAAATTCTTCTCTAATACAATGTTATAGGCTGAATTTAATATGGATAGCCCACAATTAAAGATTGAAGCACTATTTTCTCATTCCAATGTATCTTCTTGAACCTGGAAAAAGGGATACAGTGAAGTTTTCTTTTTAATAGACCTTTCGAAAAAGTGTATTTTGCAGGTGCATGGTTAAAAGTATCTACCTATATGACTTTAAAGTCGCTTCAAGATGTTTGGACTCGGCTTTGTACACGCTCTTGAATGGATAGGGACATATGGCTTTTATTAGTGTTAGGTATAAACACTTAGAATGATGTGAAAGATTCATGTGCATGATATCTTCATGTACCCAAATGAGCTAAAAGGATCTCAATCCATAGAACATCCTGATTCTTGGGTATTTGGAATGTGTAACGCCACTGAATGAAAAATACAAGTTTTACGACTTTTTCATTTATGCGCTTAAATGTTATTTATTAGTGAATATGTAATGAGACTTAAATGGGGAAGAATGTTAGTGATTTACGAGAATCATTTCAATCCTTGGACATGGTGTGTTGTAATCTTTAATGAACCATCTTATAACACCCCGACCCGAATTCTTTATCACGATCAACATGTCATACGATCCCAGTTAAGCCGTGTTAGAACCTCCAAGTCTTCAAACGTCTTTAATAAAATTTCTTCATGAGATTTCCAGTGTAAACCATCTAATTAGCTAACTTTACTTAGTATTCTAGCTAGAAAATTCAACCATTTATTAATTTCACGCAGCAGAATTTGACTTATTGAACAAGGTTAACAACCACATACCTTAGTCATCCATACTTTAGCCAATTGTCGATATCTATTTGACCACTATCCATGATCTCCGGTTTGATTCCTTCTGATCCCGAGCACACATCCATAAACCACATTTCTTTGTTACTTAGTCACACAACCAACAATCTCCGAGTGACTAGGTAACATTGAAAGGTGGCTCGGATCCTTACTCTGAGACTTACGTTCACACTTCAATCAGATATTTTATTGCGGTCAACCATTTCCCCCTCGACAATCTCAATTCCGAACACAAAAGAACATGATTTCTCAGCTGCCGAACATTATGCCCCGTTTTTGCCTTCTGCCAAACGCACCAGAACACCATTCGATCATTGTCATCACTCATAACTACTATCCAAACGTGTTCCCATCATGTTTCTCTCTGTTTTCTGTTCGGATTCTCTTTTACACAGGTTTTCCTCGATCATTCAACGTCTTTCCTCGGTCGGAAACTCTTTCCAAATGTACCTCTCCCTTCCCGATCAGATTTCCCTTGTCGGATCTTTATCCAAACGCGGATTCCTCTCTCGAATCAGTTTTTCCCACGGTCAAATCTTCTCCCGATCGTGTATCTTCACTCCTTGAACCATTCTGCTAGTAATTCCTCGGGTATTCGCATTCTTGACCGTGATTCCACTCTTCTCGATCATTTTTCCTCTATCAGATCGTCATCCGAACAAGTATTCTACAGAATGACCACCTCTTACCGTTCAGAATCCTTCTTGCGACTATTTCACAGAGTCTTCTTCTTGGATATCACCATCTGCACCATGCCGAACATGGTTCCATCACAATTCCTCTATTTTTCTTCGTCGGTTCCCCTTTCCGAACATGATACTTGTTGGTTCCTCTGTTCCGACCGCGCATAGCCACAATTTCTTCATCACATTGCCATATTCCCTTGTGTCGGATCCTTGATCCGAACATGATTCACGAGTCACTCTTTGTCAAACTCCTCTTGAACTCTTTCTAGAAACAATCCTCGATCTTTTCCTCGTTTCTACCATTGGACCCGACTATCCAAACGCGGTTCCTCTATTCTGATCATCGCTAAACGAGGATTCTGTATCGGCTCTTCGTTTCATGTGTTTTCTCGATCGAAACGTGAATTTCCTTGGGAAATTCTCTGTTTTCCCTCTAATGGTGTGATCCTCTTCAAGAATAATCGCCCCCTTCCTTTTATACACGACTTGGCCACGTTTTTCCCTTAGGATAACTGCCAATAACCACCCATAACTGCCCATAGTACATTATCTTCACTACAGGAGATTGAGGTATTTAGAGCACTCGCATTGAGAGTTCAATGCGGGGTTCACACACAAATCAAGAAAAAAAAACACAAAACCCGAGGAACCCGAGCTCTCTCGAGCTCCTCCGAGTGAACCCAAATCATAAGGGGTTCGCCACGTGGCGACACCCCATTGGTCCGATTTTATTTTATTTTATTTTTTTCTAAACGAAAAAAAAAAATTAAAAAATCAATTTTTTTTTTGGTGAACCCCCCATGGGTTCACCAATACAGATGCTCTTATAGCAGTGCATTATAGCGTTTATTTACGTTGTGCTATGTTTAAGTTTTTAATAGCGTTTCATTTTTTGTAAACACTACGACTAGGTCGTCTTAAATAAAATGGTGACGCATAGAATACATAGCATTACGTATTTAAAAACACTGTCGAAACTGGAAGCGGAAACAAAAAATTTACCCGCTTAACACTTAGTGAAATTTTCACTCTCCCTCTCATCTTACTCTCTTTTCTCGAGTCTCATCTCTATTGTCTCGAGTCTCATCTCTCTTTCCTCAGTCTCATGAAATTTTCTCGAGAAATTGTTGGAATGAAATCGAGAAGAGATTTCTCAGTTGGTTCGTGGTTTCTCTTCCTGTGATTCATTTCGATCTGCTCTAGTTCTAATCGAGAAGAACTTCAAAAGCTGCCGAAGATCTAAACCTAGATTTATCAGTTCGCGAAGAAAGTTGTCGATTGAAGATTTGTATTTGGCTCTGGCTTATCGATTTCATTATAGATTTAGGGTTTAGAAACTATAATTGGGGGTTTAGGATCAGATTTTTGAGATTAGGGTTTGTGAAATTTTCAGGGTTTTGTTTCAATTAGGGGTTTCGATTTCCTTTCATGATTTGGTATAGAACTTCTCTCTTCGTATTGTTAATATTATTGTAATTTTTGGTTTGTTTGAGTTAAGCTTTAATCAATTGCTAAATGTGATGGTTTTTTTCGTCTTTGTTCTTTGGTTCTACAAAACTGTCACAGAAGCTTCACATTTTAAGCCAAAATCTTATATATGCACTCATGTGGTTTGGATAGATATGCGTATGTTTGGATAGATATGCGTATGTTTTGTAAGCTTGTTCTTGGCAAAGTTATAAGGTGACATTTATATTATTCTTTGATCAAGTCGTGCATTTGCTACATTCATTGTATTTTCATTGGCTTGGTACTTTCTGGTTGTAATTCTATTTGGTGCCTGCATTTAAGTTTTCTGGCATGAGTATTATTAAAATGGGCATTGCTTATTCTCTCTTTGTTAGATAGATTCACTTTTGTTTAATGTTTTCATGATCTCATAAAAGAACTTGAAGGATTAAATCGTTAAGGAATTAAGCCATAATCTCTTGTAAAGGACTAGGCAACTCAAATCCCTAATATTTCGGGGCAGTTTTGTTAAATCTCAAGAAGCTTTAAACTTAAAACGTAAGATCGAGTAGATTCTAACTCGTTAATTCGAGGAAACAATTTAATATTTGTAAGAGGACTATTTCTTTGTTTCTTTGTTTGAAGATTTTGTTTGTTTTTTTGTTTGTTAATTTTGTTTCACTATTTCTATGACTAATTTGAATATTTTCTGATTTCACGTTGGTCTGGGAGCTGTTGCGGTATTGTGGTGATGAATAAGTCATGGGTTTAGCTTCCGAGGTATGAACTTGTCTACAACATTCTGTCAAAATATTGAACACAATGTAGAACTTGTCTACAACTTTCTGTGCTAATCAAACGTTAATCGTTTTATAAATTCAGGGCAAGCACTAAGTATGAGGAAGGTGCACTTGCTTTTGTGTATGCATCAGCAAAGAGATTGGGTAATCCTCTGCAGATGTTCTGTCCTTGTATTGATTGTCGAAATGTGTGTCATCAAGAGATATACACAGTATTGAATCATTTGGTAATTAAGGGAATGGATCACAAGTACAAGAGAAATTCTTGTTGGAGTATCCATGGAGAGATGAGGACAGAGAAAACAGTTGATGATCAATGTGCTGACTTAGAAACATATGAGTTGTTTAGATCTACCTTCTTTGAAAATGAAGATAATTCAGAATCCTCGAATATGGATGGAGAACAACCTGAAGTTGTTGGAAATGAAGAAGAACTTGAGTTTAAGAAAAAATTAGAGGATGCAGAAACTCCTCTATACTCGGAATGCCCAAACTACAGCAAAGTTGCAGCAATTATGGGTCTCTACCGCATCAAAGTTCAGAGTGCGATTTCAGAGAATTACTTTGATATGCTTTTAAGTATGGTTCATGACATGCTTCCCAAAGGTAATGTGCTTCCAACATCCACATCTGAGATAAAGAAGTTCTTCAAGATATTTGGTTTTGGATATGATGTTATCCATGCGTGTAAGAATGACTGCATTCTTTATTAGAAACAGTACGAGGAGATGAGTAGTTGCCCAAGATGTGGGGCTTCAAGATGAGAAGTTGATAAGCTTTCTGGTGAGACAAAGAATGGGATTCCAGCAAAAATACTCAGGTATTTCCCTATAAAAGAAAGATTCAAGAGGATGTTTAGATCAAAGATAATGTCTAAGAATTTACAATGGCATTTCAGTAATGCTTCTGAAGATGGAACAATGAGACACCCAGTTGACTCATTGACATGGGCTCAGGTCAATGCTAGATGGCCACTTTTCGCAACTGAACCAAGAAACCTAAGACTTGGTATATCTACAGATGGGATGAACCCGTTTTCTATTCAGAATACCAAGTATAGCACATGGCCAGTTTTTTAGTGAACTATAATATGCCTCCCACGATGTGTATGAAGTCAGAGAACATAATGGTAACCCTTCTGATACCTGGACCAACTGCACCAAGTAACAACATCGATGTTTATCTTGCTCCTTTGATTGATGATCTGAATGATTTGTGGAATGAAGGTATCGAGATATATGACTCATTATCCAAGGAGAATTTCACACTTAAGGCTATACTATTGTGGACTATCAGTGACTATCCAGGTTTGGGGACCTTTTTTGGTTGTAAAGTAAAAGGGAAACAAGGATGTAATGTATGTGGGAAAGATACACCTTCTAGGTGGTTGAAATTTAGTCGTAAGTACGTCTATTTGGGAAATAGGAAACGACTCAGGCCTGGTCATCCTTACCGATGCCGAAGAGTTTGGTTTAACAACACTGTGGAGGAAGGGACTGCTAATAGAATTCAAACAGGAGCTGAAATGTTTGAGCTGCTTAAGGATTATAAGAATGAATTTGGGAAACCTTTGGAGAAGAAAAGCAAAAGGAAAAGATCAGGTTTGTGTGATGTTGAGGAGCTTACCCATGAAGAATAAGAAGAAGACTCTGACCAATGGAGGTGGAAGAAACGTTCTATTCTATTTTATTTACCTTACTAAAAGGTTAATACTCTATCAAAATAAAAATGTATAAAGGAGATTTTAACATGCTTATCATTTTCTAACCAATTTCGGTTTTTGTTTGTTGAGTTAGGATATGTCGGTGCATCACAACATCGACGTAATGCATGTGGAAAAGAATGTCTCTGATGCAATTATTTCCCTTTTGATGCACAATGCTAAGTAAAAAGAGGTGCATCCTCTTAGATTGCAAAGGATCAGGGGAAAAGGTTGCAGGAGGTTGAGTTTTCTCGACTAATCCAGATGATGTAGTTCATTTTGTTCGCTTAGGCCCCAATGCAAGCAAGATATGGGTTGATGTTGCTCTAGTTGAAGATGCACCACTTTGGAGAACTAATTTAGAACTTCAAATCTTTGCTGATGCTCAAGGAAGTATAATAGCTTGGCTAAATGACAAACTCCTTTACTTATGAATATTTGTGTTTGTGTTTAAGAAAACGTTTCCTACTTATGTTTGTATACGTCTACTGCTTACGTCTATTGCTTATGTTTGTGTTTAAACAATCGTCTACTACTTTGAATATTTGGCGTTTTGTCTTATGAAAATTTTACGTTGCTAAATCTGCCTCATTTCTTAATTAAACTTTTTTTTGTTCAATATGATATCACATTCATTAATATATAATAACAACAAAAAACTAAGAAAATGGAGATTTTAAGAAAGGTTTGCATCAATTTGTTAAATAAAAGAAAAATATGCATTAATAATAACAAAAATTATAAATTATTAAATTCATAAATTATAAATAAACAAAATAAAAAGGATATAAATAAACAAAATAAACCTAAACTCTAAATCCATAATAGTTTAGGGTATATATAGATTTTAGGGTATAATATTCAATCTTGACACAGATTTCATAAATAATATATTAAAATCTAAAAATAATTTTTAAAATAATAATAACATAAAATATATTCTTCAAATAAGTTTCATCATTGAAAACCTAAACTCTAAACCCATAATAGTGCAGAGTATAGATAGAGTTTAGAGTATAGTGTTCAATCTTTACACAAATTTCGTAAACAATAAATTAAAATCTAAAAATAATTTTTAAAATAATGATAACATAAAAATATCTATCAAGCTCACATTTCACATCTCGTTTCTCCCACACGATCGCTGCAACCTTCTCCTAAGTCTTTGTCTCCACAATCTCTGCAACCTTCTCGTATGTCTTAGTCTCCACGATCTTGTAACCCTTACCCTCTTTGGCGAAACCAGTAACCCTCTCCGACGATGAACCCTTACTTTCGCCATCTTCTGTGAAGAGATTTGGGTCAGGGTTCAACGTTTTTATGCCACAAGAAGGTACAATTAATCTTAAGTTGTAACCAATCTTAAGTTATCGGAGCCGCAAGACTTCTAAAGGTTATGTCTTTCTGATCCATTTCTTTTTGTAGTTTTACGAATGAGCAAAGGTGGCACGAACTCCTAAAGGTTATGCCTTTCTTACAGACAATTTCGCTTTTTGGAATTCAAACAAAGTCCCAATTTTGTGAGTTGTTTGTTGTTAATTTCGTTGTCTGTGTTACTGAGAAATGACTGAGAAAGGAAGAGGGATGTTAATGATGATTAGTGTAAAACTTAAAACTTAGGTTAAATCTGAATTGCTTGCTTGGAATCTTAAGATGTACAAATCATCTCTCTAGTGTTTGTTTGATGATCGTTGTCTGTGCTTGTTTGGTTCTTTAAGGTTAAATCTGAATTGCTTGCTTGGAATCTGTAGATGTACAAAACATCTCTCTAGTGTTTGTTTGATGATCGTTGTATGTGTTTGTTTGTTGCTTTGAGGTTAAATCTGAATTGCTTGCTTGGAATTGCAAGATGTACAGAGTATCTCTCTAGTGTTTGTTTGATGATCGTTGTCTGTGTTTGTTTGTTGCTTTGAGTTTAATCTAAATTGCTTGCTTGGAATCTGTAGATGTCCAGAGCATCTCTCTAGTGTTTGTTTGATGATCGTTGGATGTGTTTGTTTGATGATCGTTGTATGTGTTTGTTTGTTGCTTGCATTTTTAAGCCAAATGAAATGTAATCAAAGCATCTCTCTAGTTTTGATATCTTTTATCTCATCTCTGAATTTGATCCATCATCTTCTGGGAATTTTTGTGTTTTTTTTATTCGTTTGCTTCTCCTTTAGTTTATCGGTGTTTTGTATTTGGAGTATATTTAAAAGTGTAAAGGATTCCATATTAGCCTTTTATGTTCAACATTTAATTGTTGCTTTGCTATTCTATAATTCAGAAATGCAAGTTAGGGGAAACATAGTTTGTGGACATTCGACATATGGGATCATTCCACCACTCAACCAAAATCACCATTCCACCACTCCAACCACATCATTCCACCATTCCACCACTCCAACCAAATCGTTCTGAACCAAGGAGACTCGTCATTTGCGGACTCCCATCAAGCGGATTCATACCACATCTCCACCAACAACAACAACAAGAAGCAAATGATGATGTGGTCAAGCTCACAGAACAACAATACCGGAGAGCTCTTGGATACCTGATCCGCCGTGAGGACAATGAAGAAGACATCGATCCAATGTACCGTGGAGTTTGGACTAACATGCGAAACAATGCATGTAACTCGTCTCAACTGAGACACCTGAAGCAAGAAGAAGGAGAGTCTTCCAGAGGCAAGACTCGACGAACATAAGGAGCAAAATCTGAATGTAATTTGTTTTTTTTTTCATGAAGCTGAATGAATTTTTCAACCATATATATTTTGTATTTGGATTATAAAACTAATTAAATTTTCTTTTCTAAATGAAATATATTAAATTCGAATTTACTATTTAAATCATATATATATATATATCAAAATTGAATTAAATTTTCCAAGTATGATCAAAAAAATCAAAAAATACAAAAATAATTTCAAAATTGATATTTGTATTGTATATTAGACTATTGCAGAAATAAAACGCAATTGTAGAGTACTCGATAAAGCAAAATAAAACGCTGTATTACAAATTCATAACAATAGCGTTTAGTAATACGCTGTATAATAAAATAAATAATAACATAAACAAAACGCTATTGTACAAATACATATCAATAGCATTTATCAAAATGCTATATAAAATTTTGTATAGTCTGATACAAGTACCAACTATGACATTAATAAACAAAGTAATAACGTAAATAAAACACTATTGTAAAATAAACAATTGCAAATAATAAAACGCTATCGTAAAAGTAACTATCGTAGCATAAAGGGAAACCACTATGATAGCTCTCGAACCTATTGTTGCGGTGAAAGACACAACGTTTCTAACAACGCTGCGATATTAATAGATAGCGTTTATTGGACACTATCAATGAACGAATTTCCTGTAGTGCTTCCTTTTGGATAACTGTTCCCACTCATTTTCCCTTAGCATAACTGTTCGGGAATAGATTTCCCACGAATCCAGCTGTCGGAAACCGTTCACATAAATACTTCCTCAAGCTACCTATGTCTGAATATCATATCAAGCCTTGTTAACCATACTTTATCCGAATTTTATGAATTTTCATCTATGTCTTATTTTAACTTCGCCTTCCATTCCCGACCAGTTCATTACTCTTAAACTTAATTCCTCTAAGAGGTTTGGATACCTTGTTATCCTTAACCGTATTCACCATTTTCCAATTTCAGTTTAGTTGATGCTTCAGTAACCATCCGAATTATATTTTTCTCGACAATAATCCTAATCAACCCGACTTTTCGGTAAGGTTTTCGAGACGCATGCATTACAACTCTCCCTCACTTAGAATGAATTCGTCTTCGAATTCTCAGTCACACAGCGTGCTCTGCATCCTTGTCCAGTTGCACTTATCCACTAAACTCTTAAACCTGCATTAGCGAACTTATCCAAGTTCCTATGCATTCGTCCATTCGGCTAACCACCGTTAGCTTATTGTCTTTCCATACTTCTTCAGATCATTCTTGGATCCTCAATTTACCTTTGAACCTTAGTGATTTCCACTTTTCACTTCTTGATTATTTATCATACCCAATCATTAAACACATTCTACGGATCTATCTTGATCCTTGCCACTAAATTTGGTTCCTTTTTGTTCCGTTTAACATTTACTGGTACATCTTGGTAAACTCTCTAGTTCCCACAGATTCTTTCAAAAACACGGCTTGACCGACTCACCGGATCCCCACAGATAATAACAGTTACGTGTCGATCATCCATAATGTATTGTAGTACTTAGATGGGAAATCCTATTGGCGTAACACAATTTCTCAAGAAAACAATCACATAAACTTTTCAAGCATGATTACCCAAAGTTACCGGACAGCTCGTGACCAGACAAGCCTTAGCGAACACACTTGTCCCTACCCTTCCCATGAATCTAACTCCCAAGTAAAATGAATTAATCACCGAGAATGAGAAACAGAAACGCTTTGGCAAACCAACTTGGTTCCCAAAGAATCTAATAGAACTGGCCATGAATTCCCATAATCTAACCCCAACATACTTAGATGGTCCGATACGACTAACCATACTCAACAGTCATACTTTCAATTTTGCATCAAACCATAATCTTTTCTCCAACCTTATCGGAACATCCTTACTTGGTTAATCCATCAAATTCCCAAGTGTATAATAATCATGTCTTGAGAGTTGTTCCCGACAACATCAGTACATCCGCACTTGGCAAATCCATATAATTCCCAAGTCGAAACGGTCATGTCGCTGAAGTTGTTCTAGGTGACATCAATATATCCACACTTGGAGAATCTACATGATTCCCATGTCGGAGCAGTTATGTCACGGAAGTTGTTTCCGCCGACATCAGTAACCTGACCATCCAACCTTATCTATTTCTCGGTCAAATTCCTGTGTAACTCTTTTAGAATGATTTTCCAAACCGTTTCCCAGAGTTTCCTTATGTCCTTCCCCATCAGAACATCTACCCGAACGTACTCCCCGTTCAATTCCGCTAGTTTCTCTATCGGGCCCATGATCCAAACGTAAATTACCTCGGTTCGGACAGTTTCCCTTGGTCGGATCATTGTCCGACCGCAAAACATTGTCAAAGCATAAGAATCGCAAAAAATTATAATAACCTGTCAAAATAAAAAAACCGCAAAAAACGTAAAACTGAAAAAAAAACCACTCAAAACTGTAAAACATCAAAAATCCCAAACAAAAATAACTGTAAAAAACGTCAAAACTATAAAACTGAAAATCCAAAAAACGTAAAACCACAATACCGAGAAAACCGTAAAAATTGTGGAACCCGTAAAACTGCAAACTGAAAAACCGCAAAAAATGATCATAATCGTAAAACCGAAAAAACGGCAAAAACCGTCAAAATCTTTTAAAAAATTATAAAATCGTTTTAACCGCAAAAATCGTCAAAACCACAAACCGAAAAATTACAAAAACCTTCAAAACCGTAAAAACAACAAAAAACCCTAAAATCCTCAAAAAACCTTCAAAACCATAAAACCAAAAACCGCAAAAATCCGTTAAAATTATCAAAGCTGTATAAAAACCATTATAATCGAAAAATTGCAAAAAATCGTCATAACTGTCAAACAGTAAAAACCACAAAAATTGTAAAAAGTGTAAAACTCGCAAAACCGTAAAAGGCACAAAAACCATAAACACCAAAATCTTAAAAAAGCGAAAAACTATCAAAATCGCAAAAATCACAAAACACTGTTAAAACAGTAGAAAACGCAAAATTTGCAAAAATCCCTCAAAACCGTAAAACATAAAAAATCGTAAAACCGCAATACCGAATAAACCGCAAAAACCATAAAACTAAAAAAAATTTTGAAACCGTTAAAAAAGTAGAACCAAAAATAGTCAAAAGTGTAAAACTGAAAAATCTCAAAAAACCTGTCAAAAACCGCAAAAATGAAATCGAAAAAATTGCAAAAATAGTAAAACCCATAAAACCATAAAAAACCATCAAACTGTAAAACCAATAAACCACAAAAAAACCTATCAAAATCATAAAATTTTATAAAAACTGCTAAAACTGAAAAAATCGTCAAAACCGCAAATCGAAAAATCGAATAAAACCGTCAAAACTGTCATAACCGTAAAAACCTTAAAAAACTTTAAAACCATAAAATTCCTCAAAACCGTAAAACAACCAAATAATATTTTGATAACTACTATTTTGTGGATTATATAGTTTTAAATAGTTTAGAATATATTAGTACAAAATCATGTCCTTTTTGGTCATTTTTATCTAGATGCCATTACAAATTCAGAAACGAACAAATTTGTATTCATATGCTGCATCTAAATACAAAATTCAAATACAGAAACGAAAAACATTCAGATGCAACTCTCAGATGCAACATTGAGAAGTTGCATCCAAATATAAAAACGAAAAGAGTTTTAGTAAACCATAACAACACTTGAATTCCTCCGGTCTCTGTATAAGAACGTTGTGGTATTCACAAACCATCCACAAAAATTGAGAGATTCACTACATCAGTGATCTATATATATTATATATATGAGAAGTTGTTTGGTTGCGTGGCGAGCTCACAAATTTTGTTGGTGACATGGCAAAATTTTGGACCTCGCCATTTTTTTTAAAAAAAATCGATTATCTTTTTTTGCTAACGTGCCGCTTTCGGTCTAAAAAATATTCTCCTATGGGTTTTTGAAATTTTTACCCTTGCGTGAAATTCAATGTTTTTTTCTAAGAAAAGGAATATAAGGAGCGTAAAAAACGAATCACATTTATATAATATTGCCCTTGTTATTGACCGCACATGCATGGCTCCGTTCGGTTCCGTTGTCTTTATCCATGGAAAAAATATTCTTGTTTTGATTTATATCTGGGACTTAGTCTTATCAAGTAGATCCTAAAATTTATGTTGTTATATCTTGATAGAGAGAATTTGTTATCGATTAACCAATTCAAGTTTTAAATAGCTTTAATCGACTAACAACTCACTAAACCGCAAGAGCACGGCAATTCGTTGTAGTATTTAAGGGTCGAACCCAAATGAGCTAAGGATCTAAGCACTATGATTGTAACAAAAATTCCCTAAGCTAAGCAAACATGAAGAGAATGATGAAACTACTAGCTAAGAGATGAGAAATGCAAAGAACAAAACAAACAAACACGAAAACAAGATAAAAGAAGCATTGGACCATGGGTATAACTATCATGAGGATGAAATAAAAATCAAACAATGATGCAAAGATTGGATGAAGCACTATCCTAGAACATAGAACTCACAAATATGACTAATCCATGCCCATGGAACTAATCACTTCATTAATCACATAATTCACAAATTTCCCAATTGCAATCAAATGATCAATGAGCATTAATAACAAGTCTATTTAGTTCACTAAACACCCTAATCATCAATTCCCATTAGCTAGGCATGTCAAACTCACATAAGATTGGTTCAAGCATTTCATCGAACACCTTTCGGGCAACAAAATGCACTAAGCCTAGAATGACTTTCGCAAGTCTAATCTAGCATTAAGCATAATCAAATACGAAGGATCTAACAAGATACAACCTAAAATATCATCATCCAACCATCAATCAACCTAATCAAGCCTAACCCATGATCCAACAAAAAGTCTACTAACCAAAAGCCATGTAAAACCAAGAGATTGTCAGTAGCTCTTGATTATACATGTTAGAAGAAGAGTAGTGATGAGATGAGATGGATAAGATGCAAACGAACTATTGAAAATGCAAGAAAGATTCAAACTTTGTAAGAAATGAAGAAACTTTGAAGAACAAAAGAAGAACAAAGAAGAAACAACAATCAAAGAGACATCAAATCTATTAAAAATGAAAAAGGATCCAAAACAAAGTGTTTATAACTTTTTTAGATCTTAAAACAACCAAAATCTATAAAAAAACTAAGAAGAAAATATGTTGCTTAGGTAGCTTAGTGTTCTAAGGAGGTTAACATTGAGTATTTATAGGGAAAAGGGTTGAATTGTATCGGTCCGGGACAAATCGGGTCGGATCTAGGAAAGTTTTGGTGATTTCGGGGGTTCCTGACAGTCCAAGGCTCTCTGGTTGGTGGTCAACAACCTCTCTCCAAACCGCCAGCCTTTCTAGCAACCATTCCTGGCGGTCTGGACACCTCTGGTTGGCGGTCTAAAACCCCTCATCTCAGGTCGCCGAGTTTCAGACATGTCTTCTTCACCCATAACTCGGAATGAGCTGAAACCACCGCCAAAATGAAGCTAACTCAATTTTTTATTTTGTGGAAAAAATTGAGCTCAATAAAATCACAAGAAGAGTTTCATCTGATCCAATAATTAAGAAACTTTTGCCGGTTCTCCATCTACCAGCTACCCATTTGCATCCAAGAATATTTTCTTCATAATTTTTTAAGCTCCATGCATTTAGCATCATTCAATCCATCCACTGAGCTCCAAATTACCTAAATATTCTAAAGAAATGCAATGCAAAATACCAAACATAGCCTAAGACTCTAAGATGATCAATCTAAACTAAATGAGACTAAAATTAATACTAAGGTTTCTAAATGAGTTAAAAGAGATTGAAAACCATGAAAAACTAATACTAAAAATGATACAAAATACAAAAATATAAACTCCCCCGGAGTTGACCATTGCTTGTCCTCAAGCAAGTGAACAAAGATCAAACCGAGAAAGAAGTTTGAAGGTGAGGACTCATAATCACAAGGAAATGCAAAGGTAGTTGAAATGAGATCCTTAGGAAGAAGTATCATATAGGAAAAGTCAATCTTACTCTCTCGTACTTCGTCATACTCATCTCAAGTCATGCTAGTTAGTCTACGCCTAAACCGTCACAAGCAATCTTATCAAACAACCCTTTAACATTCATCAATGGTTAAATGTGGAATCTCGCTTATGGAGATGAAATCAAATACCATTTTTCTAGGAAGGAAAAGGCTCTTGACCAATTTTTGAGAGGCATTTTAAGTGTTTTGACGTGGTTTCTCTCAATGAAAAGTGTGCTAGTCAAGTAGTAAAATCAAGGGCGACAAAGACAATTTGCGCGTACAAATACTCGCCTTCTCTATTCCATTCCCAATCCCTCAATGACTCCCTAACTCTACCCTTTCTTATTCTTGACTCAATCAATCCACAAACACACCAATCTTTTTCTTGATCAAGCTTTCTTTTCTCTCTCTTCATTTTTAAATTTCAAGGTAATCCTCTCTAAGGGTATTCTTTTCATTCTCTTAAGACTATAACTCTTCTTAAACTTTCTTTGTATTCTCGAACCTATTTTCGAGTCTTTGTGACTCTTTATCATTTTTTTCTCTTACTTAGTGATGCAATCTTACGAAGAGAGGTTTTTAGTCTCTTCGAAGAAGGGAGGTTTTTAGTCCCTGATCTTTCTGAATACAGAATTCAAAAACTTAGATGGTGTTTTTGTGTTTAGGGTTCTGCGAAAAACTTAATGAATAGATGGAAGAGATTTCGATGGAATGAAAAAGGATAGAAGTGTTTAAGATCTAGAGAACAAACTCTGTTTTGATCTTAAACGAAAAGATGCATAGAGAATAAACTCTGTCGCAATCAGATCTGTTCAAAGTTGAACAAAGGATTCGAAGTTNAATGTTGAAGCATACAACTTATTTATAGTGCTAAAAACCTAGGGTTGTCGAAATCTCTCTCCAAAAAGAAGAAGGAAATTCGATTTTCCTAGTCTATCTAAAAGGAAATCTTAACTAATGCTAAAAGGAAATCTGAAACAATCTTAAAGTAAAAGGAAAATATCTAGATCCTTTTCCTTTTAAAATAAAAAGGAAACAATCTGAATATTCCCTAAAACTTAGATTATTTTCCAAAATAATAAACCAAAATTAAAATAAGCCAAGTCTAAAACCTATTAAAACCAAGTGGATAAAGTCAAACCATAATAATCGATTAATTAACAATCTGGCTGGGCTCTTTTGAATAGTTGTAGATTTTCGCATTGCCGTCAGATTGATATATTTATCGACCATATTAGGCTTAGGTTTGATGGGCCTTTCTTCGTGTGGACTAAGATATGTCTGAAGACTGATTTTCCATGAATATTCAAGCCCAACACGATATGTCTTGAATCCTTATGCTTCTCTCGGTCTAATACCTCATGGATCATACCAATTAGTTCCTTAGAAAAGGCATTAAACCGGGCCACGATCCTTGGATTTGTTGATTCATGTCTTAGCTTCTGTCTTTCGATTTTGCTGCTGATCCATATTGCATCACTTAGGATCTTTCATTTTTTTTCTCATTATAACTTAGAGCTATCTTTCTCCCTTTTCTTTTGTTTCTTCTACCCTTAGAGTTTTACACATTCTTTCACTCTTTTCTTTCCTTGAAATTTTCTTATTGATCCTATTTTGATGTTTACTAATTTCCCAAACCCAAGATCATTGAGTATAGGCACTCGAATCGATCCCCATCCTATCTAAATTAGCCTTAAAGCAAGACTAGTTTTAAGAAGGATCACCTTTGTGGTCCCAATACTCACAGGATTTTACATATAAAAGCACAAAAAGAGACCTCACTCATCTAAGAACAATGGGGGCTTGAAAGAAAGGCTTGAGTTAAGGGTGAAGAACCATTCTTAAAATGAGAATGGCTACTTGGATTGGTTAAGAGTGGTAAAAAGGGATAAGTCAATCCAAGTATCAATGTGTTTATCCATGATCAATGAATTTCTAGTCCATAAGCAAGATTAATTTCAAGGTTCAATCGAGTTTAAGTTCAATAGGGTTGAAATCAAATCAAGCAAGCTTCAATCTAAACGCAAACAATTAAGCCGAAAGTTCCGAGCATGGATCTTCCATTTTTTTTGGTTTGGCTTAAGCTATATGAAACTTCTAACAAGGGTTTCATTTCAACTCCTAAGCATGCTCCAATTACTTGATGAATCAATCATAGTCCTCATGCATATGCAAATGCATCTTATATGCTTCTAAGACTCAATCCTAATAACAAGAGTATGAAAGATGCAACTACATGCTTTCTTTTTCAAAATTTTCAAAATTTTTCGACTTTTTTGGTTTTTCTATGCCATAACTATTAACAATGCTACCTATATGAGACTCAAAGAAATGAAAACAAGACAAAACAACTAAAAAGACCATTAGTAACATTTTCCTCCCCCATACTTACTCATCACCGTCTCAGTGAGTGAATATATCCGACGAAGGAGACCAAATTACAATAAAGTAAAAAGAAAAAATGTATAAACAATGGATAGAGGTACTAGTTTCGAGTTATGGATGGAAGCGGGTTGTAGAGAACCCTTAGCCTCGAGATATCTTGGAAAATAATTCAATTGGAGCTTCTTAGATTTGCCTTAAGTTTCCTTAGAGTCCCTTCTATGATCTTCTCGAGGTGGTGTTTTGATTGAGTTTGGTACCTAAACAAGAGAATTAGGTAATGTAAGTATTAAGAGACAATTAAATCCGAATGAAATGCTAAGTGAGAGTATGAACCATAACCATTTCAAGCAAAAGTCAATATTCAATTGATTATACTCAAATCAACTTTGCAAAATCATTCAAATACTTTCCAAACTCTAGCTTATACGGTTTATAATTCCAAACCAACTAAGCTAGATCAAATTCACCAACATTTGCTAATATCAAACCATACGAACTCAAATTCATGCATTGCACTAATCATTGACATCTCTAAATTATGTGCTTAACTCAAATTTAAACAATAAACTTAGCAAACTCTAAATGGAAAACATTCTTAAAATTTAGCTCAGCTCAAAGGAACCATAAACCACAATTCACCCTAAACACACTTAAAATCCAACATCAACCACAAGCACAACATTTAAAATTGAATTTAGAAACTATTAAGATTTAAGTTTACTTATGTGAAATTAATCATGTAAGGAGAGATTTAGATCTTAATAACACTTATAGTAATTAAATAAAGTAAAGTCTATAATAGGAAAGTCCTAGGAGCTGTTGAAAGGAAGCTCAAATACTATAAGAGGCAAGATCACATGTGCTAGCTAAGAAGGAGCAAGTCATGAGCTGTCCCTTTCATAGCATGTTGCCGTTAGCATGCATACAAAAGAGGATCTCTTACAAGCTTTAATTATTTAGTACTTGTGTTTGTTTTATTATATTTGGCATAAAGTGTATTTTGAACTCATGGTCTCTCTATTTAAAGACCATCTAATTGTATTTGCAAACTACAAAGGAAATAATATTGAGTTGTTTACATATTAAGGTGCTTTTTGAGTTTCTTCTTTCATTTTAGTGACTTTTGAGATAAGAGGTACTTTTGTACCTTTTCGAGGCACTTTTCAGACGAATTGTCCCCTATAAGACGTCAACCAGCTCAACTGTGTCTTCTTTGTTTTATAAAATCTCAACCGTTAATCTTTAACTAAAGAAAAACATATCTTGCGGTCCTATAAATAAAGAGTTGTTTACATATTAAGGTACTTTTTGAGTTTCTTCTTTCATTTTAGTGACTTTTGAGACAAGAAGTACTTTTGTACCTTCTCGAGGCACTTTTCGGACGAATTTGCCCCTATAAGACGTCAACCAGCTCAACTATGTCTCGTTTGTTTTATAAAATCTCAACAGTTAATCTTTAACTGAAGAAAAACAGATCTTGTGGTCCTAAAAATAATCCTTTCCCTCAGTTCTCTTGTTGACACGTTGCCATGGATCCTACAGCTTGGATCGTATTGTGTGTAACCATCTCTTTGTCCAGCGTATAAAAAGTGAGTATGACTAATTAATTTACAGAGGACACTTTGTGAGTTCCAAGGTTGGGTTATACTGTATAGATGATGGTAGAATTTTAAAACTCAACAATTATGAGTTTGCGTTTGTGGACTGTATAAATGTGGAACGAAATATATTACCTCTGATAATTTTTTAACTCATTATGGACTAATTCAAGTGTTTATTATGAACTAATCTATACAAACAATGGATTCAACTAATTTACTCAGAATTATGAAGCTTGACAGCAATCAGGATTTTAAATAATACAGACATGGATTAATCGGAGTAACATCATGTACAAGTCCAAGAACTCATAATGGACTAACCCAAGTACACATAATGGACTAATCCAATTACTCAACATGGACAAGTCCAATTACTCAAAAATGGACTAGTCTAATTACTCATCATAGACTAGTTTAAATAGACATAGTGTACACCAATTAACTTAGGATGAACTAAGGCAAGGGCTTATTATGGACTAATCCATATACACAATGGACTTAGTCAAATAACTCAGAATATTATCTAGCTTCACAACGATCAAGATTTTGACGAATACATACATGGACTAATCCAACAAACATCATGGACTAATCCAAGTACTCATCGTGGACTAATCCATTTATATAAATGGAATGAGCCATATTTTATTAGAATTTTAAAAAGCTTGGCAGGCCAGTTGCAGACAAAAGACATACCGTTGGATTGCTATCTATATGTTCAACATTTTTGCTTCAATTGGTTAACAAATTATCTCCTTATCAAATATATATTTCCCCAACTTATATGTGTCATTCTTTTGTGAATGATCCACATGGATTAGTCCATTATTCGCACGTCCACATTGAAATTCTTGGATAACTTATTCTACCTGCGTAAACAAAAATCCCAATCAAACTCGTCGATGGAATCACTCCTACCTGGGCAAAATCAGACAGAAAATTTGTGTTTTGTTAGCAAAAATAGTGAAAAACACAAAAACCCAAACAAGAGACAAAACCCTAAATCTCCAATTAGCCACGTTTTGATTAAAAAAAAATGTTTCCCACTACAGAGACAAAAGTTTGGAAGTTTTACCTTCCATTGTCGTCATCTAGCTCTGGATCCGATTAAAAACCACTTTTCTTCCTCTTGATAATCTCGTCTTGTGATTACGACATAGAAAGTTAAATTTTTTTTGTTTTTGACGATTAGTTTACTCAACTTTGGTTTAAGAAATAATAAAGATTTATTGTGGTGCAGACATTGACGAAACATTTTTTATTTTATTGAAGTTATTTAAAAAGGAAATAGAGGAAAATAGTTATGTTCAGTGACTTGTACGAATAAGAAGTTACACTTTCTTCTTAGTTAGGGGTATCTCAGTAATCTTCACCCAAAAAGTCACTCTTTTCAACAAAGTACCTCATTGTGAAAGCAAAAGATAAAAAAGTACCTTAAAGTGTAATTTCTTCAATAATATTTCTCCTTGTAATTCTCTCTTTCTCTTCTTCTTCTATTTCGACATACTCTCTTTTTTTTTTAGAAACTCAACATGTTCTTCATGCTAATACACTAAATCCTCTCTAATATTCTATAATTCTAACAGAAACGAATAGAAATAAAAGGATACTCATGGGATTGCCTCTCAAGTGCGCTTGTTTAATGTCTCTTAGCTTGACTTTGTTTTTAGGTTCCCTTGATGAAGCCAAAGGAGCTAAGGATCTAAGCACTATGATTGTCACAAAATTCCCTAAGCTAAGAAAATAGGAAGAAAGTGATGAAACTACTAGCTAAGAGATGAGAAATGTTGTGGGAACCGAATTTCTCATTGCCAATGTTATGTGGTTCACAGACTCTCTGTAGCCAAAAATCAACAGATCAAGCAGTGAATGCGAAAGTTAA
>OVAN01000654.1:0-53363 GCA_900406275.1 Anastatica hierochuntica
TAATTTTAATTTTCTTATATTTATATTTAATTATTTTCTCTGAGTGAGATGTAATATTTTTAAAACAGAACCGGTTCGGAGGTCGATCAGGGTTCAACCGTAAACCTAAAGCATAGTCGAGTTGGGTCAATAATAAACCAAAAAAAATTATATCGGATTAAACCCGTAAAGAACAATTAAATAAAGGTTCGGGTCAAAATATAATTTTGATTTTAAATTAAAATTTTATTGCTAAATGAAGAATATGCATTGAAAGAAAGGTAATTGGAAGCATATGCAATCCAAAGATATGAGGCAAAATATAGATTCGGGTCATTTGCATTGAAAGTTTTGTTCATTNAAAAACTAACTATATTCGGTAAATTAAATATTAATCATAAAAGATATTAGTGAGATATTATAGACATCAATACTATTTCAAATTTTGTCTTTATTAAAATTTGTTATAATTCAAAATATTTGTCTTTATTAAATTTATTATCATTCAAAATATAATATGAACCAAATTTGTTATATACATTTAAGATATAGGGAATATTTTTTAATATATGATTTTAAGTAGGTGCATATCACACGTAAGGATAAGTTGTTGTGCTTCTGTTTTAATAGTATTGATTAGTTAGATTTTTTTAGTTGACAATCGTTTTGCGCATAAACATAATTTTCAATATTATTCTTTTAAATTATTTTGCTATTTCTTTAAAAGTATATTTGTTATGAACAATTTGCTCATATTATATTATATTTACTCTGTACCTTTTCATATTATATTTGCTCACAAACGACATATTAAGCTATAGATTTACTCTAATCCAATTCAACACTATTTTTTCATTCATAATTTGATACATTTTCTAATCAATCACATTTTTTAATTAAACATTTTTGTGAATAAAATATGTTACTTAATTTTAAAAAATTAAATTGTCGACAGATATTATCTTTTAAAAACAATGTTCATATTTGAGTAAATCTTTTAAAAATAATCTTCTCAGTCATTAATTAACATTTATTTTCCGTTGTATAACCGAAAAAATGAACAAAGACTAAATGTTTCATTTTTTTACATGACAAATTTTTTAAAGTTCTCTCAATCATAAATAACAGTTTTTTCGTTGTATTGTTAAAAATAAACAAAAACTAAATGTTTCTTTTTTATTCGTTTTAGATGAAATTTTTTTCGTCAGTTGTAATCATTTACTAATATTTACATTAATATATATCTATCTTATTAAAAGAGAAGACATAGATCTTTTTCTGTGTGATTTTTCAAAATAAACATATTTTAAAAAATTTACTAAATGTATCTAATAAATTAAAATAACTCTAATAACTCATTTACATATTCCACCAAACATATTAGAATATTCTAATATTCTTTTCACTTACACACTATCAAAATTGTAAACCAGCACAACTTAAAATCATCAATTTTTAGTAAAGTTAAATATTTAAAATAAATCTATAACTTTTAAAATAATTATATTACAATATAATTATTTTCTAAATAAAATTTTTTACAAAAATTCAAAAAAACTAATAACGTGATAAAATTTTAAAAAATCTACAAAAAATTTAAAAAATATTTACATAAACTATAAATTTTAAGGTTAGTCATCTGATGTTTTCTTAAATACTCTAACGGTTTTGTTTCACGATATTTCGGGAATTGAATATTATCCGAACTGAACCCATACGAGTGTCCGAGAAAATCCGAAAGTTCAAAAATCTCAGATCTAAACCGAACCTATAATTCGATATAACTGAAAATTCTAAAAGTTTTGAACCTAAACCCGAATCCAGAAGTCGAAATAACCGAAAATTATAAACCAAATACTCGAAAAATCTAAACATGATTAATTATATATAATTTCTTTTAAAAACACTCGCGCGATTGCGCGGGTCAAAAATCTAGTGTACATTAAATCTCTAGTATCATAAAAAATATGGAATTATTCACTAAATTTTATTAGTTATCAATAAGAATGGTTTAAATTATTATTTAATTAGTCACTAATTTCATTTTGAAGATTTTGTTTAGGTGGACATCTTGGATGGAGAGATAACTTTCTAATTATATATATGATTATATTGCTTAAAAAATATAAAAATTAACCAACACCAATGGTTATTTATCAAATTAACCTAATAAAAAAAATTATTGAAATATTAGAGATTGATAAAAATAATAATAATAAAATAATGAGAGTGTTTTACAGAAAAACTCTAAAAAAGATTGGGCTAAAATAATAATTTCAATTTTTGGAAGTTTGGATAGTTAATTAATGGAATATTTTTTTGACATTTTTCATAATTTTTCAAATTTATTAAGAGAAATTAGGTGTAATAACAAAAAAATTGTTATCGTAAAAATGTGGTCTCACACAAAAGAGAAAAAATGTATGTGTACTATGTATTTTGGACATAAATGTCTTTCTAACGCTTTATGACATAATTCTTTTTGTTCGGATTCGATTTGCGTTTATTTGGGTTTTGAGATTAAAGGTTTAAATTCCATTCGAATATTTATAAATTTTGGTTCAGATCTTTGCGGGTCCGGTACGGATTTTCTAGTTCGTTTTTTTGCCCATCCCACTTTGTCACCATGTAGTATTGTTGCTTATACAAGTAATACAACTACATATACAAGTTTTTCAATAGTACTTTTAGATAATTTATATTTTTCAATATTTTTAAAAACAAAATATCTCTAAATCAATAACATCTCCCCATAAATTTTATTTTTAACATAATTACCCTTCCTCCATAATTAATTACCTCTCTATAAATTATTTTTATTTAAACATCTATACTATTAATCGGGAATTAACTTTAGTGATTTTTGTGCACATGTCTTTTATAATGAAACTAGGTAGTATGCCCACATCTTATGCATGTTATGAAAAATTACAAGTTATATCGTAAGAATGATTCGTATTTTCAATAGCATTGTTTTTTTTATTTTGTCTATGCTTAATTACAGAAATTCAATTATGAAATTGTTAATTCTAGAATCGATAGTGCATTTAACTACCATTATGTGATCTAAAATTATATTAGGAAAACAAATATATCGAAAAGCTATTTTAATTGTTAGAAATAGAATTTAATTATTTTGATAATACTCATATCATTATTCTTTAACCATCTATGTTAATACTATTTATCCTATTTTATTGTTTTATGCTATTGAAGATATAAAATTAGTTATGTTTTAACCATTTGATCTAGAGGGCTTTGATTTTTTATTTATTTCAGTCTAACTATTTTGATATATTTGAAAACTTTTATACGAACACTTATATTCTTATTAAAAATATTTGATTTTGAGAATACTGGTTGCTTCGATTTTAGTAGTTTAGTGCAAAAATATTTAAATATCTTTTGGATCATAATAATATTAACATCAATAATACTATTTCCGGTTTTTTTAAAATCATGAATTGTACTTTGACAAATACTAAAAATAAATTAATGTATTATTTTCTATATAAAGGGAATCGATCTAAATAATAACTTAAACAATGAATTAGTATAAACCAATCAAAATTTAATAATTTGTCATGTCAGAATTTTTATGTTGAAAAGCATTTTGCTGAGAACATTGTCAAATTTACTTCTCAATTAATGTATAGGGGATTTTGAATTAATCGTTATATTTAATTGGTTCATCATTTTCTATTTTTTGGTTTATTTAAATCAAATTTGAAAGAAATAACCAAAAACTAATTTACATCATTTGCCACATAATCCAAAAATATTAAACTAGGTGATTGCTCTGCAAATTTGCGGATATAAATAATATCTTACACATATTTGTATATTTATTTATGAAGGTACACCACATATTTCATTTGTACTAATTAAATACGAGTTGTATTTTTCATATATATTTTTAGAAAACTCAGATTTATATATATTATTTTTATCATTAATTACTTTTTGAAATGATTAATAAGACTAATTATTAATATTTTATTGGATTTATATTAAAGAAATTAATAAAATTGGTCAAAATTTTCTTTATAAATGAAGAATATATTGGAAAGATATTTTCCTATTGTAAGTTCGTTGTGGATTAAATATTTATTTCATCTTTAGTTTTAACTGGTTGATTATTTTGTAGAAAATGTTATAATAATTTTTTGCACCATATATATATATAAGGTATTTTTAAGTCATAAATATTTAAAAAAATATTGTTAAATAAAATTTAAACATAATTTTAGAATATAGTACGATTAAATTTAAACAATCAAAAAAAATATTTTAAAAGTAATTCAAATATGTTAGATTCATATAAGTAATGTCAAGATAATTTTTGGTCGGCTTGTTGTGCCACTACGGAAAGCAAATATTAAAACAAGGAGGAGATGTAAACGTGATCGAAAAGTATAATTTTGTAATGAATATGTGAACAAGTCTTTGAATGTGTGAATGAATACAATAGGGTTTACAAGGATAAGTATCTATAGTATCGAAGATGATGAAGGTCGAGTCTCCCTTAGTTTTACCTATATATCGTGTAGATTCGTGCAATATTATGAGAATCTCGAATGTAGGATTGTTTCTTTTATTCTCGCTCAATGCAACTATCGTGGATATCTAGAGGAATAAAAGGGGAATCTTTTTTTTCTTCGCTGGTATGCCCATTGATCGGGTAGCCGGTCTTGCCGTAATCCTTGGTAGTATTTCCCTTGATATTGCTTCATTCCTTGCTTAGTTCGTTGGTTCAATCATTGCTTAGAACGCAGCTTGATTCCTTGATGTCGGGGATGATTTATTTTACCCCAATAGTTTGCCCTTAAGTTATGGTTCTCCTTGCTAAGCCATTGCTTAAATATGTCATTGACTAATATATCTTTCGCGGCTTCGATTGTTGCTTTGACCCCGGATAGCCCCCTTGATAACTTCGCTTGTGCAGTTGAGGATAAGAATGTTACGATTCCCCATGATAATAATTACTTGGAGCAGTAAATAGCGTGTATATTTGCGTATCTTCCACACGATCTTTGGTGGATCCCACCATGAGAAAACCTTTGCTCTTCCCCCTTTCGCTGCTATATAACTTTGCCTCGACCAAAGGCGCCAAACGCACTGCTTCTTTCATCTTATTGTTTTTAAAAGAAAACTTTTGTCTTCTTGCTTCTTTCCAGGTTTCTCCGTCTTTATCTATTAGTTTCTTTGCCGTTAAGCACATGTCCCTCTTCCAGTTATTGAATTGTTGTAATGGTTTCACTGTTTACCCGTCTGATAAACCTTTGTGTTTGCGTTTTTTCAGAAAATGTTGAAACGTAGGATCCCAGAATCTCCCAATCTGCAAGAAGTAGCAAAGAGGAGACGATCAGCGGCTTTGGCAGCGAGGGCAATTGACGTTTGGTGGAATATGCCCCATCGGCGCCGCGTAGGTCAGAGGACCACAGAAATCCTCCTTCCTCTTCTCGGAGGCGTGGACAAGCGGCAGCTCCAAGGGAATTAACCTCGATGGTTTTTAGCCTAAAATATCGAGTTAAAATTTATAAACCATAGACCTAAAACCTTAGTTGACTGCAATAGATTGGTGTTCGCTTGTAGTACTTTATGTATCGTCCAAGAATTTCAAGGTTTCTTACCAAGAGTGAAAACAAAGAGAATGCACCAAGAATTCTAAGTCTAGAAGATCGATTTAGGTAGGGGTGTCATAAGTCTCAACTAAATCAAAACATAAACATAAGCAAATATATTGAAATTGCATAAAGAAATACTTAAAATAAACAAGCAATAAATAAAATGCAAGAAATGAATGAACTTTAACATAAGACAATAATAAAAATCGGATCTTGAGACTATCAATTGGTTTGGTTCAATCTAGAACTATAATAGACTTAATCTAGGCTTTATTAGAGGATTTAAGCTATTCCTAGGCCAAGGATCCTTCTCTTATTGATCAACCCACTCTCATGGTGAAGAGCTATTCACCTAAGCACATTACAAGGCTCAACTCTCTCTTCTTGCCCATCTAAACAAGCATGTGATAATAATCTACAAGCCCTTTTAGTCATTTAACACCCATGGACATCTACTCTCGTGAGCTAAGATGAAAGACATAAACTTTGTTCTCTCAAGAATTTCATCGAACACTTTCTAGGCATCAATGAGCAAACATGTAACTTTTAAAGAACTAAACAAAATCTAGTAGGAATATATGCCATAATCT
This sequence comes from Anastatica hierochuntica, assembly GCA_900406275.1. NCBI lineage: Eukaryota > Viridiplantae > Streptophyta > Magnoliopsida > Brassicales > Brassicaceae > Anastatica > Anastatica hierochuntica. The sequence continues at coordinate 6,197 of OVAN01000654.1, forward strand.
AGCCTAATCATCCATTAAAATCCTAGATCTAACCCTAGCCTACTACATCTAAAGATCCTTAAGAGATCTACTCACTAAGATCCATGGAAATCCAAAGACAAAGATTGAGTCTTTGAGCTTCTATAACCTTAGATCTAGAAATTAAAAGAAAGAGAAGAAGAAGAGAGACATAAATCTTAATCAAAGAGATTCAAAGTATTATAAAAGTTTTGATCTTGCAAAGTAATGAAAAAACTCAAAAGGAAATGAAAAATGTTACAAGGATTCAAGGTTGTGTTCTTGGAGGCTAAGATGGAGTATTTATACAAGTGGAGGTGTAAAAGGTTGACCTAAAGTGAAATCTGCCCGAATGCAAGTCACTATCGAGTGTATACAAGCCGCTATCGAGTGTGCTGGTAGATAGTGTCTTGCATTGGACAAATACTCTCATGTGCAAGTGGCCATCGAGTCTCTGCAAGCCACTATCGACAAGTTGGTCGATAGTGAGCTGCATTTGCAGTTCATGACTTCTTCTTTGCTCTTTTGATTGCACCTTTGCTTCCACCTTTCCCAAATTCATTTAGTTCCTATATTCCCTTGATTCTCGAATTCAAATCCATCTTGAATTCATCCATTAAGCGCCCCATAAAGCCACTCCAAAGGTTCACCTACAAATGCAACAAAATGCATGCAAATGCAAGAAAATCATAAACTAGATTTAATTCCTAAAATACATGAATTCAAGTGACTAAATGCAATATTAACAACCTAAATGTGGAAAAAGCATGACTAAATTGGACCTAAAAAGCATGAAGATATGTACACATTAACTCCCCCAAACTTGTCATTTTCTTATCCTCAAGTAAACAACAAAGACCAAACTCGGAGGCGAGGTTAAAAAGCGGGAACTTAAAACCACAATAGAAATAAATGTCATATTGCTCAATTTCCTAAAGAAAATTATAATGGTGCAAAGATAATCTAAAATTCTAAGTACTTCGCCATGATCATCACAAAACCAACCTTTAGAATCCAAGCTAAACATCCATAGATCATTCTATTGCCAATTCCCTTTTACATTCAATTAAGCTTAAGCATGAGTTCTTCACCTATGGGAAATTGTATCTTATTCAATCGGTTTGGTGTTTTTGAAAGGGTTTTATGTGAAGAAGTGTTTGAAAGAGATGGTTCGCTCTATTTTAGCGGTTTATTTCAACAAGTAGTGCAAGGTGGTAGCCGAACAATTTATACATACAAACCTTTACTTCCTCTAATTGTTCCCACCCGATGCTTCCTAGAAATCTAGACACAACCTAATGGTGTTTCCCTTCCTAGTACAAGAAATCATAACCTTCTATTTCTTGAACACACTCTTTTCTTTTCTTTTCACTTAGATAATTAGAGATTCTTAGACACATTTGCTCTCTGAGCTTCTAACCATCTTTTTAGAATTTAGATCCATATAATCTAATCTCTTTTGATTCATTCTTTTCTTTTGAATCACAAGTGTGGACTCCTAAGAATTTTTCTTTAGATTATAAGGCTAGAGCTTAATTCATTTTCTAATCTCTAGTGTCTTATATCTCACTTCTTTTTCTTTCTCTTTTTTGATTTTTCTTTTCTTCCCTTTTTATTCACACTCAAACTAGGATAATACACATTAGGAACATCTATTTGCCAAAATGTACACTAACAGTTCCCAAAACTCAAATGAACCCAAACCATTAAAGATTTTCTCTCCTAAGAATCTAGTTAACCTTAAAATGAGGCTAACTCTAAGGAAGTATCCTTTTTGTCGTTCAATTTTTAATTAACTTGGGATTTTTCCCGTGTGTGCACTTTCCAAAAGAGACCTTATATTCGAATTAATAGAGGGTTTGAAGGAAACATTTAAGGGTTTTCAAGGACGAGGTCGCTACTCTAAAAGTGAAAGTAGCCACTTGAGCTAAGAAAGGGTGATAAAAATGGTTAAGAACATAGCTTAAGTGTTAGTGTTTTTCCATGGTCAAGTATGACAAAGCCTCTAAGTTAGATTTTAAATTCATTTAATTTCTACTTAGATGAGAATTGGCTCAAGAGATAGTCTACTTCAACATTCGCAGAGACCTTCAAGTGGTCGATTCCAATCATGGATTTTCCAAAACTCTAAGTGGGCTATGCAACATTGCACTTCTAATGAGGCCAATGAACATTAGGAAAATTTTAATTATTTAAAAGGTAATCTCATCATTATTCCCTAAGAAAATCCAATCCTATATGAACCTAAAAACTTAATTTTATGCAAAGGAATGCAAATATATGAGAATGTTTTGAAAAAAATTGAAAATCTTTTTGGTTTTTTCGAAAATTTTCAATTTTATTTTGTTTTTCACAAAACTTAGCTATTTACAATTCATGACTCAAGGATGATTAAAAGAAAAAAAATTCTCAATAGTACTAGCCCCTCCCCTGCACTTAAACTTCACTGTCCCGGTGAATTTTAAACCGTGAGATTGACTTTAAAAACAAACAAGCAAAAACCGAAAATATGCAATGGTCTAAACAATATATTGTAGTGGTATCTTTGCTCACTCAAATGTATTAGTGTTGAGTGGATGACACGAAGGAGTCTAGATTGTGTCAGCGTTGAGACCTCCTTGGCCGTGATGATGATGGACCGACGGGGTCTTCTCCATGTCTCCTCCGGGGTGAATCTTGAAATAATGTTCTTGGTGGATTCATCTCTTACTCTTGTGGTTCAAGAATCACTAAAGAAGGGAGAGCAACTGTGTGCCTTGGTTGTTGATATTCAAAATCAACCAAATCTTTGTCTTCCCCTTCTTCCTCACTTGATGTAGCGTAGCGATTATACTTTCGCTTTCCTTCACTCTTCTCCATACTTTGGTGAGGAAGTTTCCTTGTTTCTTTAGTACCTTCTCTTGATTGTCCACTTTGTTTTCAAGGTACATCTCGTACTCGCTCCTTTGATAGTCCATTGGAGGCTCTTCATGTTGGTAATCGAAGTTGAAGGGATTCACTTCTTGTTGTTGAGGTTGTTTCTAATCGATATAGAACTTGTAAAGTCACGACTCACTTTGAAGTTTGTGGCAGCTCACTTGAAGATATCGAGGGAGTTAGAATGAGAGGGTCTCATCCATTGTAGCGGTTTTTGCTGTTGTAATGGCAAGTAGCAAGCTTTTCTTTTCCTCTCCTCATTTACGAATAAATGGATGACTTGGGTATAGATTGAGACATGATACCTAAAAATAATCCTTCTTTCACCAAGTGCTTCATGTCCATATGTTCTTCTCCTTCCAATCTTCTAAACTCTCCAAGGATTACACCTAACCGAACTAACAATGGTGTAAGAAATCCACCAATTCTTATTAATGGCTTCTTGGTCGATCTCAATTCCTCATTGTATTCAACATTTGGGCGATGAAGACATAGTCGTTGTTCACATCATCCTCAAAGTGATCGTCTATTATCCTTTCATTTGGTCCTTTCATAACAGTTTTAACACTTTGAAAGAGTAGCTTGAGCGCCAAAGTACTTACCAAGCTCAATGGATATTGAGTTAGGAAAGTGTTCCCAAGTAACTCCAAGAGGTAACCAAATCGTAGGGTTTTGCACCTTAGTGAGCTTAGCCGATCTTGGATCATAGGGTCCAAGGGCTATCTTCTCCCAAAGCAGTCGAACCTCTAAACCGTCTCAATTGCTGAATTCCTTCTTCGTTGGAGAGAAACTATAAACTTTGCAAATTTCTTCATAAGAGATCTTGTAGGGCTCATTATTGATCTTGAAAATGTGAGGTAAGCGATTCTTTCCTGATCACTTCTTCCTTGCGAAAATTCCACCGTTGAGAGGAATTGGAGAGTTAGATGAGGGTAAGTCGGATAATTGATCGTAAGGATATCCCCCATATTCATTTTCCATATCAAGTACTTCACTTGATTATCTCTTAGTATTCCCTCATCTGCCCATATGGTATTCATGACTGTAGCGTTCTCTTGAAGATTTAAGTAGAGGTTCATCTCCTCTTCATACCAATTAGAATACGTGACATTGCTTGATTCATTGGTTGCCATTTTTGGATCCTACAAAATTAAGTAAACATTGTGAGTTTATAAATTCTAAAAGATGAATGAAATGATTTAATAAGGATTTATTTTTAAATCAAATTTAAGCATTGAAACACGAGACAACACAAGTTTTTATTTTTAGCAATATCCTTAACCCAAATCATTCAAGCTAAATACCATAAATATCATACAAAAATTTTATTAAAATTCTTCCTAAAGTAATCGTCTAATTCAAGTAATTCAAGAATTAGCATTTTCAAAATTCTCACAAGTAATCGAATGATAAAATATTATGAATGCATTGGTTAAAATGTTTTCAAGAGAATGTCCACATTAAACATTTCATATCATTTCTAAATTTGGACAATTGTGCACCTAATATAATTTGGCCAAATTAATAAAAAAAAATGAACAATACACAAGGCATTTCACATTTAGAAACACGAAAAATAATGTGCTCAAAGTTTTACCTCGAGAAATAGCAAAATGCTGCAAGTGCACACCGGTTGTGATAGTACTAAAAGATCCAATACTCAAGGACCAAGAACCACACTACAAGTATATGAGAATCGAATTAAGCTAAAGCGAAACTATGGGGTTTTGTGTTTGTGATATGATGAACTAAACTAACGTAGCATTGGGCATTTGGAAATCTCAGGTTATCAAAGATCGAATAAAACAGATAAATAGATCGATAAATTCAGTAGGTTTGTCCTAGAACATGAATCATGCAAGGATAATCAATATACTTACGTATTATCAACTATTGATGTCTAAAAAACCTAAATGATTCAACTCTGGTTGGTAATCAACTGAATAAGCAAGCATAAAGTTCAGATTCGATAGTTCACAAAACTCAGTAAAATTACAACCGTGAAGACCGACATTTTTTCTCATCCAGATTAAGCAAGTCAATTTAACAACACTTTTGGTGGGTAAATTAATCTTAAATGACAATAGCTAGTTGGTCAATCAAGAAAAAATCATCAATTAACAATGTAGATGAAGAACCCTAAGGAAATCACCAAATCTAAAAACCTAACAATTAATCCATGAATCCCCTTTGAAAACCCTAAAAACCAACAAGTAAACTACTAAAAACTAATCATGAAATTATTTAAACATGAGGAATGATAAGTAAAAATGTCATAGATTAAGAGTTAGGGGTTTAGAAAACTTAGCAATATCGATTACAAAGTGAGATCTACCCTTAGAAGCTCTTAGAATCCAAATCTCTTTAAGGAAAATGTATGGAAAGAATTCCCTGCCCCTAATGTCTATTTTCTCTCTAAAAGTCGTGGATCCCCTCTCAAAAAGGCGAAATACAAGTATATATAACATTAGGTCAAGAAAAGTCGGTGTAAGTTAAGTTGGGGCCGTAAATAAGCAGGGACCGATTTAGGGGGTGTCTTTTGACCTAGGCCGGTGCGAAAATCTCTTGCAACTGGTCAGGGAGGTTTGTGGTATGGGTTGGTGCTTTATTCTTTTCAAAACCCGGTCACAACTAACTTTTGGGCACATTCCAGCTTCAGGGCAGACGAACCTAGCTTCACTAAAACGCTTATAACTTTTGATCCAAAAATCCAATTGCCTTGAAACCAACTGCATCTGAAAGCTAAATCAAAATTATATTTTATGTCCAAATTTATTCAAAATACATTGAGGTTAAGGCCTCCGTAGTGGATGATATTTCTAACGCATCGAAACTGACTTTTGCTCCAAATGAGTTTAAATTGCTCCAGAATGCATTGTTCAACCTGAAATGACTTTTAACACTACAAATACGAGAAAACTACCATTTGTGATAAAAAATGAATTAAAATCTCTAAAATTGAATAAAAATCTAATGTAAAAACATGTAAAAGTATGGTTTATCAACTCCCATGGATTTAGCTTCTTGTTTGTCCTCAAGGAAAGAAAATCAAAGAGTGTAAAAGAGGTTTGAAACATGAAAGCTTACCTAAAATTTTTGAACCTATTGGTGACTTTAATTGTCGTAATCCACTAGCAACAGAGTCAACATTAGATAAAACCTTCAGTAATCACCACAAGTCTAGCAATGTCCCCAATTCAGCCACAATCAACAAGAGTGACCCATGATCTCCATCACCACTCCTAAAGACTATAGTGTGCGTTCTCTTTGAGGGAGTATAGATCAAAGAACACATAGACTCAACTCAATCAAGATACTAACATTTTACAGCCCACAATCGATTCCTTTCTTCTTCCTTATTCACATTAAAATGCTTTTTAGAGGCTGATTTTCTCTATTTTTCTAGGGTATCATTTTATTTTTTCTATCAATCTATTTAATATTTTTTTTCTTTTAATCACGTTTGGACTTATTTGCCCATTCATCACCTTACATCTAAAATCCATCAAATATACGCATCTTTTTGAGAATTTTTATTAAAAGGAAAGAGCGAAACCGTAGACTAATGTTTTTGAATATGAAGAGAAGTCTAATTAAATTTATAATAAGCCCCAAGAAAAGAAAATCAAATTTATTAAGTGTTGAATGGCTTAAGATTACCCGAATATCAAGTGATATGGTGTCTTGGTTAGCTGATCCATCTGAGCTTTCCAGAATGTTAAAATTTGCAGTCAAGCACTGACACTATGGACACTAGTTCTTAATCACTTGGTTAGCTCAAAGCTAAGCTCGTTTTCGGACTGTTTTGACTCAATAAAAATGTTTTTGTTTTGAAATTTTTTGAAAACGACTCAAAAATCAAGAAAAAAAATCATTAGTAACAATAAGAATCTCCCAAACTTAACTTACAACATCTCGGTGTAAAATCAATTGAGAAAGGCACTTAAAACTAATGTAAAAGATAGGGAATAGGAGTTAGTAGGCTGCTGGTCGAAAATATGGAGAGTTAGACGGCTATTTTTGATGTTTCAGTAAACCAAAATGAAGAGAAATGGTCCGTTTTTGTAAATCGGGAAGACTGCTCTGACCAAATTGAAAACTTACTACATAATAGAAAATTTGGTTAGTAAAAATGAAGTATAAAGGCTAATACTCATACCCATATTTCTGTGGTCGTGTTTAGTCTCTTCGTAATGCTCGGTTTGGCTCATCTTGAAGAGAAACTAGGCTGGTGCAATTTTGATCGTTCCAAGGCTGGTTTTTCTTGAGAAACACCTTATTCATATGCTACTAAGTATTAAATTGTCAATTTGACATATTGGTTTGCTTGGCGGAGCTTGATTTTCTCTTGGCCGAGTTTTTCTTCGGTTTCTGGCCAATCTGGCGCTCCATAATGAAGTATGAGCGCTTCCAAATCTGCTTGGGATTTTTTTTCATAAAACTCTCTCTTTATTCAGGTGTTTTCAGCAGTAGGACCTGGTTCAACTTCTGAATAAGAGTTTTAGAGAAACCAATTTCGTCGATTTTTGTGTCCCTTTGAGCCAAAAGTCGATGAAGATCTCTACCAACCTCTTTCTCACCCTTTTTGGAAGTATTTGATGATGTTAAGCTAGCATTGTAGTTGGTTTGGCTTATATTTCTCTTTAGGTGCTCTGGTTGTGGTTTTTGTTCCTTTGATCACATCGTTGAGCCTTTAAATGTAGATGAAGAATGGCTCTACCTTGACTGGATCATTCATAGCTTTGAAATAATCTTCATTTTGAACATAATACATCTTGGCATGAATTGAAACTGAAGTTCTTTGTTGGAGTTCCTTTGAAGCTCAAACTCTTGTAATTTTTGCTCCATAGGCTCGCCTTTATTTTCAAGGGTCTTTGAGGGGGTTTTAAAGCTTTAAATTGTCCCTTAGATCCTCTGTGAGGTTCTGAAAAAAAATTGGTTGATTTCATGCTTGGTGGCAATGAAATGGCTAGGATGCAAGAAATTACTCTGTTTAGGCTCTTTGTACCTTCAAGTGTGTTTCCTTGTGTTCTTGAGGTTCCAATCCTGAAAATTAACAATAAAATGATACATATATGTTGAATTGACTTGGTTACCTAATCCTAATCTCCTAGGTAATTGAATTTTTCCCTGGCAACGACATCAAAAACTTAATGTTCTCAAAGTTTTACCCCGGGAAATAGCACAACGCTGCAAGTGCACAAAGGTTGTGGTAGTACTTAGGGATCGAATCCTCAAGAACCAAGAACCACACTACGAGTTTATGAAAATCGAATTAAACTAAAGGGAAACTATAAGGTTTTGTGTTTGTGATACGATACATGAATTAACAGTAAATCAAACTAAAATCAGCAAGTAAACAATGTAAAATTATAAATAGGAGAAAGCATTGGGAATTGGGGAAATCTCAGTTTATCAAGGATCGAATAAAACGGATAAATAGATCAATAAATTCAATAGGTTTGCCCTAGAACTTGAATCATGCAAGGATAATCAATCTAATTCTGTAGTATCAATTATTGATGTCTAAAGAACCTAAATTATTCAACTCCCGTTGGTAATCAAGTGAATAAACAAGCATAAAGTTCAGATTTGATAGTTTACAAAAACTCGATTAAGCATAAAGTTCAAATTATTGTTACTAATGCTTCTTTTTCTTTTGATTTTTCAAAACCAAAAGGTTTTATTAAGTCAAAACCAGTCTGGAAACATGCTTCACAACTAACCAAGTGACTAATGACTAGTGTCCTCTGTGTCAGTGTTTGACTGCAGTTTTACCGAACGGGATAGCCCAAATGGATCAGCTAATTGAGACATGATATCACTTGATATCCAGGTAATCCTTAGCCACTCAAAACATATACTCAACTTAATTTTCTTTTCTTAGGACTTGGTATACCTTGAATCGGATTTCTCTTTGGACCTGAAAAAAATTAAGTTTATGGTTCCCCTCTTTCCTATTTAATATAAATCTTCAAAAAGATGATTATGCTTAATGAATTCGGATGTAAGGTAGTGATGTGAGTAAAAAGGACTCAAATCCAATTGAAATTCATAGCCGATAAATCTGAATGTTCTTAATAAAAAATGATAAAGAGATCGATAGAAAAAATAAAATAATACCCTAAAAAAGTAGAAAAAATCATCCTCTTAAAAGCATTTAAAAAAGTGAATAAGGAAGAGAAAAGAAATTGTGGACAAAAATTGTTTAGGATCCTGTTTGAGTTTGAGTCTATGCGTTCTTTGATCGATACTTCCTTGAAAAGACGACAAATTGTTGATTTTGGGGAGTATTGATGGAGATACTGGATACCTCTTGTTGATTGTGGCTGAATCGGGGATGTTGCTAAAACTTGTGGTGAATACCAAGGGCTCTACCTAAATGTCAACGCGGGTGTAAGTGGTTTCCGTCCGTCTAAGTTGAAAATAACTTCAGGAAGGTCAGGTATATTTCCACGTTTTTAAAACCTTTTCTCTGTTCATTCTTTTTTTTAGCTCGAGGACAACCTAGAAGCTAAGTCTGGGGGAGTTGATAACACCATTATTTTACCATTTTTCCAATGAATTTTGATAGATTTTCTTAGTATTTTACACAAATTTATGAAATTAGAGGCAATTTTATTGTATTTATTGTGTTTTAAGTCATTCCAGCAAACAATGCATTTTGGAGCTAATTGGAGATATAATCAGTTTTGGGACAGTTTCCGAGCATCAGAAGTATCGTCCAATAAGAAGGTCTTGCCCTTAATGGATTTTGGTAAAACTTGGAAAGAAGCTAGAGAACTTAATTAGATTTCATCTTAAAGTGGTTTCATCTCATTTGAAGAAGTGGACAAAGAGTTATACCAATTTTAATAAAGACTAGTCAACTTGTCTTGCATTTAAAGAGTGCGTAGGAAGACCAAAAAAAGGAAGACCATTTGGGTTTTCAACAAGACATTCTCCAGACTCAAGTGGATCTATTTCAAGTCTTTTAAATCCCAAGAACTTAAATCAAGGCCTTTGGACACGAAACTCTAACATTATGAGGCCTTAAGGCCCGCTTTTACAGTAATTGACCTAGGAAGTTAGAACACTACAAATAGATGTTTTTAGCCATCTAATTTCGTGGATGACACCCTTTAGGGCCGTGCCCTTTCTAGCCTCCAAAGATACCATCTCATCTTCAATACATCCACAATCTTCCATAAATCGGTTCTATATTCTTCTCTCTCCTTTGATTTGATATGAATGCTTCCTGTCATGATTGATTTTGTGTTTATATGTCTTTGATCTATTACTTTGCATGTTAGGCAGTAGATTACAAAGAGTCAATGAGTTTACTTGAATAGGATTACTAAACGACTAGGTTTTATCAATAACGTTATCATCTATGCTAGAACTATAATGTTATTTGCTTCTTCGGCAAATTAGTGAGTAGATCTAAAGTAGTATGCATTCCAAAAGCTTGTCATTCTGCTAGAACTAGTATTTGATGAGCATTTCTAAGTAGGCAACGAAAGTGGATCTACTTAGAATCGTGAACAATCATCCTTCATCGGTTTAATGCGTGTTTAGTCTCTACAAATCCGTCCAAAAGGCGTTGTCCCTTGTTGATTTAAATATAGGATCCCGAACCTCGAAAGTGGAGAGGATTTACATTAGTGGTTGTGTTATAGACCTAAGCATTATGCCCCTAGTCGAGTTTTAATTCCTGATTGTTTACTTTAACTCTCTGTTGTTTGATGCATATCATATCATTGATCTATCCCTTGTAAATTGGCAGATAGATTAGGATTTCGTTTTGCATAATTATATTATAAAAAAAACTAACTTAAGCCAAACGAAACCCTGCATATTTCATTCTTAGCTTTATCCAAAATCAATGGGTTCTAAGTATGAAACTCTAGTCCTTGTGTACACGATCCCTAAGTATTACTGCGGATGTTGTACACTTGCAGCTAGGTTTTAACTAAGCTAAAATTTGACCCCACATAAAGTTTATTCCTTTGTTGAATGGAAATTCTTTGATTCTTTACGCCTTTTCTTTCATTTTGTCGAAATATGATCTGGAACTTATGGAGGATATTCCCTTTGACAGTCACACAAATCATTAACAGAAGTTCTCCATTTGCACGCAACCAAGGTAGGGGAAATTTAAAATTTGCAAGATAAAGGAAAGATGATGGGACTTTCCTTGGTTTTAAGTTCTAGCCGGGCGGGGATACGGAGCTTCCCTTGCTCCTTAACCGGGGTTCGTCATTTTTTGAAAATTACGCTTCTATTATTTCCCCTTATTGGGCCTTTTAAGAACTCTTTGTTGGCCTCTTGGTGCCCAATATTGGTCAGTTCTCCGCTTGCCATGGTGACCTTTTTTGTCTCTTTTAGACTTGAGTTTGGGTTCCCAATTTGGGCCTTGGTAACTTCTGCCGTAGCGAAGTAGGTCAAGTGGTGTTGGGTATTTAGACAGTTTTTTTTGCTCATAAGCAGGGTAGAATTGGATCATTGATAGTCATGTTGGGCTTGTGCCTTGACTTTTCTACTGAGAGCTTTGATTCATGCATCAATTGTTGGTTGCAACAAAAAGAAGACTTAGGCAGCTAGGGCCCTTGTTAGTGGAATTTTTCTTATTGGTTCATGACCAATGTTGAGGAGATATTTTAAGATTCGTACGTAAATATAGAAAAGAAGATATGATTTTCCGGGTTTTTGGGCCTGAGCCTTATTAAAATAACTTGGATCCTGATGAGGATGTGAAGCTTTTGCGACCATGATCGTTGCGTTAGTTAGGCGCGTAGCCTTGATGTGACCAAAGCCAAGGCGCTGGTTGTTAGCTTTAGCTATAACCAGAGCTGATTGGATGATCGAGGTCATGAGTTGACTGTAGTTATGATTTTTGTTCAGAGTCATGAAATATGATCGTGGTCGTATGTGTTTTTTTTTCTTTAGCGACCGGATCCAACTTTGATGATCGGAGTCATGCTTTTGGTACCCGGAGCCACGTTTGATTACCAGAGTCATTTTTTGGTGATCGAAGCCACGTTTGATGACCAAAGTCATGTATTTTTATGACCAGAGTCATATTTGCGGCATTATGCCCCTTTGTGGAGGGTCACTCTCAGCTTTTTTTCCCGTAGTAATGTTTGGCTTACCCATAGTCATGTTCGCTACACTCTGCCCCATCATGGAGGGCCACCCTCAGCTTTGTTTGCGACCGTAGTCATACTTGGTGGGATTACCCGGAGTATCCGTGTTCCAAGCCTTCCACTCCCCACATCTGGGTAAGCAGGTATAGAGCATGCTAGTAATCAGCTAGCACACCGTTGGAGTAGCACTCTGCCCCCTCGTGGAGGGTCACTCTCTACTCCGTAGTCGAGCCAACACTTTGCCCCCCGCCTCATGGGGGCCACTCTCAGAACCGTTGTGATTTGGTCCCCATGGGGAACAAATGATTATTTGTCCCTGGTTGTTGCTCTATAAAGGAGAACCAGGACAAAGAGATTTCTCTCTTTGATGTATCCCATGGGGTTTGTTTTGTGGTGCTCCTCCCCTTGGATTTATGTCGTCTTCTAATATGACGAGATTTACCATTATAGCGATTCTTCTGTGCCTGGGCGATAGCTGATTAACTATCACAGTGTACACGTAATGCCAACACATGTTTCTCTCACATCCGGATATCTTCTAAAAAATTTCGAAGCCACTCTACTTCTATTGTAGATGTGTCCAAAGCTATCAATTCAGATTCCATAATGTATCTGGCTAATAAGGTTTTTTTAGAAGACTTAAAGGACATTGCTGCAACTTCAAGTGTAAAGATATATTCACTCATGGATTTTGAGTTTTTGGAGTCAAAATTCTAGTTTGCGTCACTTAATCCTTCCAACACTGTTGGTTCTTTACCATAGTGCAACCCATAATCTTTAGTGTAAAGTACGTCGTTAAACACTCTGGTTATGGCTTTCCGGTGTTTATGTCTCAGATTACTGGTGTAGCAACTTAAAACATTTACCGCGTGCGGTAAATCGGGTCTAGAACAATTTGTTAAGTACATCAGACTTTTGATCACCCTTGCATACTCTACTTGTGACACTGCTTCACCTGAATTCTTGGTCAGGTGAAGTTGAGGGTCTATTGGAGTTTTAGCACTCTTGAGTAGTTTTTAAATTTATCAAGTACTTTTTAGCATAATGTACTTGTGACAGAATGATTCCGTTAGAAGTTCTAGTAATCTTAATCCCAAAAATGATATCTACTAGACCCGTGTCTTTCATGTCAAACTTTCCACTAAGCATGTTCTTAGTTTGTTGGATTATGTCCTTAATTGTGGCAATAATGAGCATGCCATCTACATACAAATAGAACAAAATGTAGTTATGTAGATGCAGTTATCACATTCATTTATGCTGAAACCATTTGACATCATTACACTGTCAAATTTGTCATGCCACTGTTTGGGAGCTTGCTGAAAGTCTATACAATGACTTCACAAGTCTACAGACTTTGTGTTCTTGTCTCAGGACTACGAATCCCTCTAGTTGTTTCATATATATCTCCTCTTCAAAATCACAACTTAGAAAGGCAGTTTTGATGGATTTATAAGTCTGTCAATGTTGCAAAACTTATCAACATTCTGACTTAAGTTATTCTCGTTACCAGAAAATAGGTGTCAAAGAAGCCATGGCCTTTTTTTGTCGGAATCCTTGCACCACAAGTCTTGCCTTGTACTTATCGATTGAACCATCCATTTTTAGTTTGGTGTTGAAGATCAATTTACACCCTAATTTCTTAGACCCTTGAGGCAAGTTAGTGATCTCCCATGTATAATTTTGCATAATGGAGTCGATCTCACTGTTGACGAATTCCTTCTAAGAAGGTGCCTCTGGTGTAAACATGGCTTTACTATAAGTTCTTGGTTCATTCTCCCAAAGAAGAATAATCAAGAAATCCTCGCTGAAAGATTTTTCCTTATGCTCTTTTGCTTCGTCTAAGTTTTTCTTCGACTTCTTCTGTGTCACTTATCAAATTTTCAGAAGTACTTGCCTCATTAGTGTGGAGGCTTGTGTCTCTCTCTTCCTTTCTCCGCATTGGATTTACTTTATCCTTATACAGAAATATATTTTTGAAGAAAGACACATTTCTTGATTCCATAATTGTATTTACATAGATATCAGGTGTATCTGATTTGTGAACCTGAAACCTGTAAGCACTACTATTATGTGCATATCCAATAAAAAGAAAATTAACTGTCCGTGGTACTATTGTGACTCTTTTAAGAGGTGGCACTCCCCCTTTTGCTAGGCACCCCTACACTTTAAGATATTTGTACAAAGGTATTATACCTTTATAGAGTTTATATGATGTCGTGCCAGTGACTTTGTGTGGTATTTTATTGAGGATATAATTTTTGGTAAGGAGCACCTCCCTCCACAGGTTATAGGTAACCCTGATTCCTGCAACATTGCATTCATCATTTCTTTTAGAGTTCAGTTTTTTTTTCCGCAACTCTGTTAGATTCCGGTGAGTAAGAAGCGCTGGTTTGATGGATAATACCTCTTTCTTTACATATGCATTAAATGGGCCATCATATTTACCCTCTCTATCACTTCTTACTATTTTCATAGTTTTCTCTTGTTGATTTTCAACTTCAAGCTTATATTCTTTGAATTTTTCCATGACTTCATCTTTACTAGTAGCAAGTAGACGTTGCCGTAATATGTACAATCATCTATGAAAGTCACGAAATACTTTTTACTGCCTCTTGATTGTGCGAATTTCAAATCGCACAAATATGTGTGTATTATACCAAGAAATTAAGTTGTTCTTTCAATACGAGGTGATTTGTTTTTGTGAGTTTCGCTTGTTCGCACAATTCACATTTATCTTTACTTATCTTGCGTTTTTGAATTAGGTTCAAATTAATCAATCTTTGTAAAGATTTATAATTCACATGTCCTAACCTTTCATGCAAAATATTAAAGGACTGAGCAACATAAGTAATTGGATTCTTATTCATTGAAACGTTATTGGTTACAACATTTGAAGAGGAAGCTACATCAACAGCCTTTTTCTTACGAGAGATTGTCTCAACACACATTTCAATAAGTCCCCCCTTGATATAATCCTTTCCTAGAAACACACCACGCTTCTTGAGGATCAACTTATCAGCCTCAAAGTTGATCCCAAATCCGAGCTTGCTTAACATTGTTTCGGATATCTGGTTCTTCCTCATGTCTTTCACGTGCTTCACATTGGTGAAACTGGCCTCACGTCTTGAAGTCATCTTCAGCACCACGGTTCCATGACCTTCAATCTTGGAATGAGTAGTGTTCCCCATCAAAAAACTGCTTCACAGACTTACTCTTTCGATAGGTAGAGAACACCTCCGTATCGATGTAGGTGTGAGTGGTTGAACAATGTCATAGAAACACTCCACCGGAATTCCCTCAACCATGTTTACTTCTTCGACCACCGCACAGAGGTCAACCTCAGTTAAATTTGCTTGGTCCTCTTTGCTCTTGGTACGGCACTCAACACTATGTGACCCATCTTATTACAGTAGTTACACTTCCCAACAAATTTCTTTGGGGGAGCTTATTTCTTAAAGCTCGTGGAGGCTTGAGGGGCAACCTTTTTCATTGGTTTTTTAGGCACAACTTTGCCTTTCCCCTTTCTCTTGTACTCCGCCATATTCTTATCATGAGTCATATTCAACTCTGTTAGGCGGTGTGTTGACTCATTTTCCAGCCTGGATATGAGGTTCGACTGAGTCGAAGGCTTCTACTTGTGGTCGAGATAGTTTTTAAGTCGATCTAAGTTAGAGACAACTTCTCAACGAAGCAATTCAATGTGAGTGTTTCATACATCTTCACTCCTTCATCAGCTATCTCTTGGAATATCATTTGTAGCTCATGGACTTGCATCATAATGGGCCTAGAATCAACCAATTTGTACTCAAGAAACTTCCTGGTGGCTTATTTCCCAGAACCTATATTGTATGACTTATACTTCCTTTCCAAGGCATCCCATAGGTATTTGGAAGTTTTGACCTCATGGTACACTTTCTACAATGTGTCCACCAGGCGATTTTAAATGTAACCTTTGAAGAGAAAGTCTTTATGGTCCCATGATTGGACACTGGCCACAACTTGTGAGTATGTACAGTCAAGAGGCACGAATGGTCTGGTCTCTGTGACATACTTTTCTAACTTCAGGTGGTTAGAAAGAAATGCATCTTATGCTGCCATGAATTAAGAATGTAGTAACTTTAAAATCGGATCAAATACTGCAAAAAATAAATAAGTAAAATGATTTCTAGAAATCCGATTGTACAGAAAATTCGATAAAGGAAAGAACAGATTTGTGAAGGCGAGTTAATCGCTTTCATTAATTCATGAAATCTCCCACAGTGTGACGGTGTTAGAGATTCTGAATCCCAGGATACAATCTCTATGAGACTATGATCGCATTATCCGATTATAGAATCTACTAACTAAGAAAACTACGATATACTCTCGAGACACTTATGTTTTGAGAAGAAGGAGAGATTGTTGGTTTTTTTCCTTTTATGTTCTTTGAAAAAGATAATGAATGACGAAGATACATCGTTATTTTAAATTCTTTGATGGAGCCGTTTACAATCCACAAAATCAATGAAGTGATCCCACCAAAGAGGAGACTATGATCGCATCATCCGATTATAGAATCTACTAACTAAGAACACTACAATATACTCTCGAGACACTTACGTTTTGAGAAGAAGGAGAGATTGTTGGTTTTTTTTCCTTTTATGTTCTTTGAAAAAGATAATGAATGACGAAGATACATCGTTATTTTAAATTCTTTGATGGAGCCGTTTACAATCCACAAAATCAATGAAGTGATCCCACCAAAGAGGAGCACGTTGAATGTGCCGGAGAGAAGAAACCAAGGAATATTGTTTCGCGAAACCGATCCGATTTCAAAAACGGTTTGGTTAGGTTTTCTAATCTCATTAACTTCCATTCTGTCCTAATGGACTTATTTCTCATTTCCAGTATACAATTTTGACATAAACAAGTTGGTCCATTAGTTTACTTTGTTTATTCAAAAAATGTTCCAAGAATCAGCTTTTTTTTGTAGAACGCAGAGCGTAGACTGTGAAATCTCTTTTGTCCTATTGTATCCCATATCTTAAAAACACAAGAATTTCATATGATTCCGATAAAAATATGTTAAATTGGTGAATGATTCATAATATATTTAGTTGTAAAGTGATAGATTTTGTCTTCTTTATGAAGCTCCTTGGTGACGAAATCTAATCCAATTGTTGTCTTATAATGTCGGTTAAATTTCTTGTACACGTACCTTTTAATCACAAGTTCAAAGTTTTTTTAACAATGATCTAATTTAGGGCTTGGCTTTAAAAGACGCCAAATAATTAACAGTCGAATCAAATGATAAGTTATAATGTCAAATTTAAAAGAGGATATTGATTCATCAATGAATTTTTGCCTACCGTACATATATCAAGATGCCGAATATAAAAAACCATTAGCTATCTCACAAACAAAAGCTATATGAAATATCAGAAATTTCAGCGGAATTTCACAGGTTAGAGAAACGTAAAATAGAGTTAACTTAGTTGCATATCAAATAATATCATTAGAAGACAACAACAACGATAAAAATTAAAAAAAAAATGTTGTGGACCTCGAAGATCTTATAGTAAAGCTCATTGAAGATCTCACAAAAATACTGATAAACCTTGAATAAGCCGGTACGAAACCATATAAATTTTGTTTAATAGGACGGGCCAAGAGTCAAAAATCACAATACAAACCCATTAAGGTCGGCGGTTTTCCGGCTCATATTAACATCCATATTCCGACTCTCCGAGGTTTTGTTAGAGGTTTAGAACATATCTCTCTGTCTTGGTGGAGAAAACAGTAACATTGCAAGAAAAACAAAAACCTCTCTTCATCGATTCCACTGCAACAAAAGGTCTGTCCTTTTTCACTTCCTCGTTTACTTTACGCCCTAATTTTCCTGGATCGTCTCTCGTTCCGATTCTCAAACTACACACATCTCACTCGATTTGATACTCTGGAATTCATAAGTTTCGAGATCTTTTTTTGTTTTTTGTTGTCTAATATGTGATTTAATTGTCCTCGGATTTGAGTTTGAATCTCTGTGTAGTCACATAAGAAACTTTTATTTAGGACGTTCCGAAAAAGGTCGTTAATTTTCGATTGATAATCAATGATTTAGCATAGATCTGGAATGGAGTTCATATGAACACTTAGCTAATGGAGATTGACAATGTATCCATGGTTATGCCTAATTCATCAATCAGTGATATAGTTAGATTTGTGATAAATCGACATTCTTTTAGGCCCACGAACGAACACAAGTCTGTGTTTGTTTTAGTTTATGCAGCGACAACTTCTCGCATGAAATTTGAAAGCTCTTATTTGGAATATAAGATATGTGTATATTGGTAATTTTCTCAGTCGATTTTAATTCATAAATATGTTTGTGTTTGCATTTTGTATTTTGTATTTTGCAAGTTCCTCTAGCTAGCTAACTGCATCTCTGATGTGTCTCGATGCAGGTTTTGTAAGACTTGAGTGAAAGCTAAGAAATGGAAGATGTACTTACTGAGAATCCTCCACCTTCAAGATTTTTCCAAGAAGATCTTAACAACTTTGTTCCGCCACCTGAATCTCTTCCTTCTCCTTTCCTCATCTTCTCAAACCCAAAACCCAAACTGCCTCTCCGACCATCTCTACTCATCATAGCCATATCTTCACCTTCCCTGTACGTCTGTCACAATTTACCTTCAAAGACTCTCATTGGAAGTCTCATCATGCCTGAAGTCCCGTTTTCTGGAAACGCCGTGGAACCTTCTTTAGAAGACAAAACCTGCAACATATACTCCTTAAGTAGCACTGATGATAAAAACTCCACCCTCCTCGTCTCTGTTCAGCTTCCTGTATCTCCCGAACGGTCTAACCTTGTCTCCAGATTGCTCATTGGCCAAGACATTATCCCAGAGCGGGTTATAATCTTTGATTCCATTCAGAGCCGTAACTTCAGAGGTAAACTTTCACCGGACGAGACTTTGGCTGCTAAACTCGAGACATCATCTGAGAAGAAAGCAACAACTCACACTGGTTTGATCAATCTGGATTACTTCCCATCAGGGAGTGTCATCGACGGTCTGAGTGCTTCCCTTTTGGGCCGGTGTCAGCTAAAGAACATCAGAGGAACATTAGTGATCTCGTGGCCTGAGTTGGGTCCTTCTGTTATAAGATTTGTTGGAGCTCTGTTGAAGAAAATTGTCCCAAGTTTGGATATTGAGAGTGTGAACAAAGATCTGCAGAACTTCTCTTCAGGAACTGGTCTTAAAAAGGGTGTTTGGCTTGACTCTGATCTATATACATGATTCAGAGACGGCAATGGCAGCTTCCCAAAATGTTGTTTCTTGTTTTTTATGTAATGCTTACTTTTTCCTTGGACAAAACAGAGACCTAAGGCTTGTCATATGACTGCATATTTCATCATTTCAACTTCCTTCTCATATTTCCATCATATCATATACCAAATTCAAACTAATTAATATTACCAAGATTTCATTTGTTAAGCCACTAAAATATATATATATATATATATATGTCGTGTACAAGGTCATAGCATACAAATAGTATGAAATATATGTTTATGACAACTTGACAAACCGGATGGACATATTTCTGAAGTCATCTTGGACCTGACAATTCCATAGCTTGAACAAGAACGGATGAATCATCGGTAAGATCAGAATAGCGTTCGGAAGAAGAAAACTCATTAGGTTTAGTGTAACTTGTGCTTGTTTCTGTTCTCTGAGAAGCTTCCCATTTCTCAACGAGACCATCGCCTTGGAGCATTCTCACAGCTTCAGACATTTTAGGACGATGAATAGGAAGATACTGTGTACAAAGCAAAGCCACTTGAACCATTTCTTCCACTTCAATTCTGTCGTAATTACTCTTCAAATCCTTGTCTACTGCCTGCTCTAGCTTTTTCTCTTGTTGTAGTTTCTTCACCTGCAAGTGACCCCACAAATAAGGAAAGGAAAAAAACTAGACTCAGAGTTACGTTACTATCGATTTTAATTATTTACCCAATCAAGAATAGCTCCTCTTTGGTTTCCTGCTTTTCCGAAATCAAGAGCTCTTAGTCCGGTGATCAATTCAAGAAGAAGAATCCCGAAACCGAAAACATCTGTCTTCTCAGAAGATTGTCCTGTCGAGAGATACTCAGGTGCAATGTGGCCCACCGTTCCTCTCACGGCAGTTGTCACGTGCGACTCATCGTGATCCAAAAGCTTAGCTAGACCGAAATCTCCGACCACAGCTTCGCAGTAATCGTCCAGAAGTATGTTTGCAGCCTTGACGTCGCGGTGAATGATCTTTGGATCGCATTGCTCGTGCAGATACAGTAACCCTCTTCCTGCTCCTAATGCTATTTGCTTTCTTGTGCCCCAATCTAATACCGGTTTAGCTGCAACACACATACATGCGGATGGATTTTAAACCGAAACAGTCGATGGGAACCAGTCTGGATTGGAAATACTTGAATACCTTTGAGACGAGAAGCGACACTGCCATTGGACATGTAAGGATAAACGAGAAGGCGTTCAAAGGAAGTAGTGCAGAAGCCATATAGTCGGAGGAGATTTCGGTGGACGGCAAGGCTTATCATCTCAAGCTCCATCTGAAACTGAACCTCTCCACCTCCATTGTTCACGTCTTTCAATCTCTTTACAGCCACCACGGTTCCATCATGAAGACAACCTTTGTACACATTCCCAAACCCTCCTTTACCTACAAGATTCTTGCTGCTGAAGTTACTAGTTGCTGTTTGAAGTTCTTTGAAACTAAACCTCCTTAGATTCCCTAGGCATACTTCTTCCTTGTTTTGCTCTGTCAGAATCACACGCACATTTCAATACTTTGCAGTTGTAAAACATGGATTTTGACTTGTCATTACCATTAATGTCAAGAAAGACTTGTTGGTTATGTCTCTTTCTACACCAAAGAAGTAAACAAAGGCCGATGATAAACAAGGAAACACATGTAAGGCTTAAACCCAAGGCTACCGCGATTTTCCGGTTTATTGTTCCTCCATCGGATGATCCATCTAACAAGAAGAAGAATAAAGAAAACACAAAACCCATTTTAGCTTACAATCTCTACAACATAAGGTTAAAGATTTTACAGACTTTGAAAGCTGTTCAAGGTGGGTAACATTGGCTTAGGCTGAGTCCCATTGCAATCTTTCTCAGTTCCAGTTGGACAAATTTGAGGATTTCCCATAATACTACATCACAGTCACATGTAAAAAAAACTATATTTTAAAGCTTGATAACGTATAAATATGGATAAATTGCAAAAGACAAAAGAAGGTAACAGAACATAGTAAACAGAGCAGACAAGTATTCTTTTTCAGAAGTAGACTTACTTGTATGTTTTGGCAAATGATCTTGGAACTGGTCCATTCAAGTTATTGTACGACAAATCCCTGAAACAAATAATTGCAAAATATATAAACTAACAAATAATTGCAAAATATATAAACTAACGGGTATATATATATATAGAGAGAGAGAGAGAAATAAAAGAATGAGAGAATGTACAAAAAAGTGAGTTGGGTCATGTTTGCCAAGGTGCTAGGAATTGTTCCCGTCAAGCTATTGTTATTCACCCTCCTGCTCCATAATTTTCAACACAAAACAACCTTCCATAAATAATAATAATAATAGTAATAACAATAAATACTATACAATTTTGAGTAAATGAGGATTCTCACAAGTACTCAAGATTTTTGGAATCAGAAAGAGCTAATGGGATTTCGCCAGTGAGGTTATTGGCAGAAAGATCAAGTGTTTTGAGTTTCATCAACTTCCCAATCTCAGGAGGAATATGTCCTGTGATATAATTGTTCTGCAATAACCTTTTTTGGTGTGTATCCAAAACAAATAATTAGATAACTAATGTAATTAAGAAGATGAAGAAACAATGTTTTATTTGTTACAGACACTTACACAGTCTGAATATATGTTAAATTGCCAATACTAGATGCAAGGGTGCCTGACAAGTTCTGGCTTGGAGCTCCTCTACATATACATATGAAAATGTTGTAAAATACATGCTTATATATATATATATATGTATATATTTGTGTGTGTATTGTGCAAGTGCTTACAGGCTTTGGACAAAACCATCAGAAGAGCAAGTGATCATGTTCCAGCTACATGGATCAACTGCTGTGTCATCCCAATTCATTAGAACTCCATGAGGATCAATCAGTGAGTTTTTTATTCCTATTAGGGCAAGAACTAGAGAGGAAAAAGAAAACAAAAAATATGTTTTTAGGAAGAAAAACAGAAAGAAAGAGATTTTTTTTTTTTTTTGGGTTGTAGTGAATACTGTTGTTACCTTCAAAGTTAACACCTTTGTCTGTGAGCTCTGCAGAGGTGGAGGAGAGAAAAATAAAGAAGCCGAAGAAGAAAGTTAAAGAGAACAAGGCATAACTCTGTTTTACTTCTCTTCTTCTCTGCACCATCTTTGTCTGACTCAAAACTTGCATTCCAAACTTAGAGAATAAACTTCCAAGGTGCAAACTTTGAGGGTATTAGTTTTCTTTTGTTTATGAAATATTCTTCTTCAATTTTTTTTGTCAGGAGGTTATTGAGATGAACAAGAAACAGAGAGATTTGGATTTTCAAGTGTATGTGAGTGAGAGTGAAAGAGAGAAAACTGTCTGCCAATTACTATCTTTAAAGAACAGGGAGGAAAATCGGATAACTGTTTCTTCTTTGAATTATAAAGCTTTTAATCATGTGAAAAAATCATAGTCATATAAGAGGTTTTGGTACTTCATATAAATTAGCCAGTTCTTTATGCAATATTGTAACTTGGTCTATAAGCTCTTTTCATATATAAAACTCGGTGTAGGTTCATGCCTTGCACATGAATGATATGTTTTTATTGTTTGAAATTTGTTATCTTTTTTGCAACCGAGGAGTGAATCAAGAAAATATAAGAGCGTTAAAATTTTTGAGTTTTTTTTTTGGTGGGATGAGGAAGTCAACGAGGTGAGCTTGAAAAATAATTACACGTGCTAAAATGAACAATTCTATTTTTTTTATTTTAATAGATTCTACGACATCATCATTGCCTTGTTGTTGCGCGTCGTGTACATTTTTAAATCTCATCTGTTATGTGTGTAGAAGGATCTGGAAAAATATTTTGGTCTTAACATAGAGACATGAGAGGTAATAGTTCATGTGTCCATTGATTTGATTTTTCGCATATGGAAACATGTGGTAGCTACAAAGTCGTAATATTCGAGTGCCTCCGTTGGCAATAAAAAGTTGTTATGTTTTAGTTATCTCATTCTCTTCAAATTAGATCTTTAGTCCAAGGTTGCATAGTTGTTTAGTTGGATCTTGGTCTTTCTCTTCATTCTCCTTCCTTCTCTCCTCTTCCACACATTCGTTCTCTCGTGTCATTGCTTCATCGACATCCTCATATTTATCATATACCGTTGTGATATTTTCTTCCTCGCTAGCTTTCATTAACACACTTGATTGTTAAAACATTTGAAATAATAGTTAGCCACAACACAAAATCAAAAGTAAAATATTTAAAATAATGGTTAAACCTCTTAGGCCTTATCATCACCATCTTCTTCGATGATTATGGGAGATACAAAGGTTTTATAGATGATGATTACGGAGATAATCAACGTGTCCAGCTTCAATCCTATATGCGATAATGGCGAATCAAATTTCAAGAATAATTTGGGGTTGTTTAAGAATAATTTTAAGAAAATGTATAACAAAATAAATTAGGATTGTTTAAGAAAGTAACTTTAATATTTATAGGATTTAGTTTTGGCTATTCAGGGTTTTTGTTTATATGTGTGGTTGAAATTTTAATTTTTAAGAGCGACCAATTTGTCTTTTCGTTTTAATTTTATAAAATATTATAATTTTCAGTAGAGGTATTTCTGTCACTAACGCACGAGAGAATATTTTCCTCAGCAAAAAACATCTGAAAGTGTCAGAAACTTAGACGTAAAGAAGTTTCTCATGTGTTTATTCAAGCTCTCTGGCTAAGTATTTATACAACGTATTTGACCTAAACCATGTACAAGTAATTGTCTAAATTACCTAAGTACAAACATCAAAGTATAAGCCCATATGTATAGTCCAACACCCCCTCAAGATGGAGCATGAAGGTCCCAAATGCCCATCTTGGACTTGAAAGCTATGAATTCAGCACGACCAAGAGCCTTGGTCAGAATGTCAGCTAACTGAGTCTTTGTCGAATCATGTCTTGTAGTAATGAGACCACTTTGAACAGTATCTCTCACGAAATGACAATCATTCTCTATATGTTTCGTACGCTCATGAAACACCGGATTAGAAGCGATGTGAATCGCAGCTTGATTGTCACAATATAGACTAATGGGAGAAGCATGTTCAATTCCAAGGAACTGAAGGATACCTTTAATCCACTTGAGCTCTCTAACCGTGTACTGCATTGCACGATACTCTGTCTCCGTTGAAAAACAAGAGACGATATCTTGCTTCTTTGTTTTCCAAGAGATTGGAGAGTCACCAAGTTGAATAAAATATCCCGTAAGAGAGCGCCAAGTGATAGGACAACCCGACCAATGAGAATCACACCACGCTTTGAGAAGAAGCGGTGAATCGGCTCTCAAGACTATGCCTTGCCTTGGATTACCCTTTAAAAATCAAACTACTCGAAGAGCAGCATCCCAATATTCCGTCTTTGGTTTCTGCATAAATTGACTAAGAACATGAATAACATAGGCAATATCCGGACGAGTAACCGCCAAATAGATCAACCGACCAACAAGTCAGCGATAACGTGCTGGCTCTGGAAAATCATCGCCATCAGCAAGCGCAAGACGATGGTTCTGATTAAGAGGAAACGCCACCGGTTTGGAACCAAGTAAACCAACTTCAGAAATAATGTCAAGAGCGTACTTTCGTTGACATATATATATCCCTGAAGGACTCCGAGCGACCTCAATACCCAAGAAATACTTAAGAATGCCAAGATCCTTCAGCCGAAAACATGAGCTAAAATAGTCTTTGAAAGCTTTAATCAGTTCAAGAGAGCTTCCAGTGATCACCAAATCATCCACATACACAAGAACCGTAAGTTGTGTGTTTTCGCGATGAAAAGTAAACAAGGAGTAGTCGAAAACATGCTGCTTGAAGCCATATTGTAACAAAGCACTCATAAGTTTAGTGAACCAACATCACGGTGACTGTCGCAAGCCATAGAGAGACTTGCGGAGATGGTAAACCTGAGACGAATCATTCGTACGCAAACCCGGTGGTAGTTTCATATAAACCTCTTCATGTAAGTCACCGTGTAAGAACACATTATGAACATCCATTTGATGGACTTCCCAATTCTTAGCCGCAAAAACTTCAAGAACGATTCGAAAAGTGGTCATTTTAATAACCAGAGCAAATGTTCCGGCATAATCAACCCTTCAACTTGACTATTTCCAAGAGCAACTAAGCATGCTTATATTGCTCAAACGAACCATCAAATCGGTACTTAATCGTATAAACCCATCTACATCCTATGGCTTTCTTTCCCGGAGGTAAATCCTTAATAGTCCAACTTTTGTTCTCCTCAAGAGCCAATCTCAAATTTCATAACATTGCGAAATCTCTCATCTTGAACAGCCTGCGAGTAATGTCTAGGAACAACATTAGTTGTGATAGCATGTAGAAAAACACAATGAGAAGCAGAAAATCGATTAGAGGAGAGATAAGCATCCAATGGATACTCAATATTGATGTCATGATCAACAGTATCAAGTAAAGGTGATGATGCATCGATAGTATGGCATAATCCTTCAACTTTGCAGGAAGTTGACGATTGCGCAAACCACGACCATACTCAGGAGCTGGCGGATCAGACTCGATCGCGGTGACGAGAGAAGAAGCAACACCGACAGAGCAAGTTCCGAGACTGTAGGAACAGAAGCCGAGTCACTTGTTTCACCAGAACATGGAGCTGAAGAAACCGGTATAGTAGCCGCATGTGGTGCTTCAAGAAGTGAATCTGCAAGAGTAGTTGCAGTTGTTGAGACACTTGAAGAGTCGACAGTCACTAGCAGAGCAGTAGCCAGAGGAAAATCAGCAACAGGTATATACGGCGACGGTGTATCAGATGCTGACGCAGAGTGATCAGCCAGCAGAGTATCTAATGATACGAGAGAGAGTGATAGAGAGATAGCACTCGAAATAGAGCGCTCTGTTTTTGAAAACGGGTAAACATCCTCACAGAATATAACATCACGAGAGGTTGTAATTTTTCCAGTTTGAAGATCATATACACGCCATCCCTTCTTGCCATAAGGATAACCCAAGAACACACATTTTCGACTACGAGAAACAAATTTATCACCACCACGTCGTTGATTATGGACATAGCAAAGACATCTGAACACGCGAAGATGATCCCATGGTGGAGACCGAGAATATATCCAGCCGCCAAGATACACTGTCTCCAAAACTCATATGGTAATGACGCTTGGAATCGAAGTGCTCGACTCACATTTAAAATGTGACGATGTTTTCGTTCCACATGACCATTTTGTTGTAGATTTCTGACGTAAAAGGTTTCATGAAGAATACCTTGTTCGCAAAAGAAAGCACTAATACAAAGAAACTCACTACCATTGTCTCTACGAATGATTTTAACTTTCTTTTCAAATTGTCGTTCGATAAGCGCAATAAAATACTTTAGTGTTTGTGGTTCTTGTTGTTTATCAGGTAACAAATAAATCCACAAAGCTCGTGAATAGTCATTCAAAATGGTCAGAAAATATCGCGAGCCACAAAGAGCAGGGGTTCGATACGGTCCCCAGAGATCACAATGCACAACTCAAAAAACATCCTTTGTTTTATTTAAACTCAACGGAAATAGAGAACGAGATTGTTTTGCAAAAATAGAAATCGCACACGTCTTTGAATCAAAACTGCCACTAATTTTGCTACTAACTGAATTAGAAAAAAAATTCATTGCAGTAGAAGACGAATGTCTCAAACGTCGATGTCAAATATCCATTGAAGTTTGACTCGAAATATGCATTGCCTCTGCGACATCCATGCTCCTAAAAAAAATAAATTCCATTACACTCTTCACCCACTCCAATCAACATCCTCGTAGTGCGGTTCTGAATAATGCATAACCGATCAGTAATTTGGAAAACAGTAGCTCGTTCACGATTCAACTGAGACACATATATCAAATGACATTTCAACCCATCAACAAACAACACATGCTAAAGCTGAAGATCAGACCCTAACCGAACTGTTCCACACTTTGTCGAGGTTGTTGAACGACCATCATGTAGTTTGATCATAAAAGGATTCATGTCAACAATCTCAGACAATGCATTCACAGAACTGGTCATGTGGTTAGTCGCACCTGTATCAATAATCCAAGAGAAAAGAGAAGTCATACCCGAGAGTTTGCTAGTTGAAGATTGATCACTTTCATTGAGAATCCGAATCAGATTCTTTCACTGTGTATCGGTCAATCAACTCAAATCCAAGCGATCAACTTCTGTAATTGCAGAATGAGCACTGGAGACCATCGGAGGAGCTGTTGTGGCAGTGACCATTGCATTGGCCCGAAAAACACCCGACCCACGTCCACGACCAATACTCGGTTGTTGCGGCGATGATGCTGATCCAGTAGCAAGAGTAGGTCGCGGTCTATCTCCCCCACCATGTATGGCACCTGAGTTTGCAAAAGTAATTCTCGGCAACATGTTCAATTTTGCCGCAAGTTATGCAAGTCTCTCGTGAGCGATTCTCAGGAGCTTTGAATTGTCAAGACGAAAACTGGACCATAAAACTCATCTACTCTGTCTTATCGGCAAGAATGCGACTTGCGTGTTTTGAGTCCTCAACTTGTGACAGAACCTGATATGCTTCATATGTGGAAGGAAGTGGATCTTTGGACAGCAAGGAAGATTTAACAGCACCATAAACATTCTCATCAATTCTCATTAAGAATTGGTGAAGTTTATCTTCCTCTCTTTCTTTCATAATATCTTCCATGGTTTTAGCTTGTTGGATATCAGCTAATCCTCTCCACAATTGAGTGAGCTTCCCATAATATTCTTGTATGGGAAGTCCTTTCTGGTGGCAATTCACGACTTATGTTTTCAATATCTGTACTCGTTGCTCATCACGAACCGTAAACCTCTTCTGTATATGTTTCCAAAGTTCACTCGCATACTCATGGGCAGGAAGAGTGGTCCGTAGATTCTCCTCAATAGTGAACTTCAACCAAGATATCACCATTGCATTATTAGCTTCCCAATCATCTAGATCTCCAGAGCTTGCATCAGGTTTGGAAGACAACCATCTACGAATCCAAACTTTTTCTTTGCTTTGAGAGAAAGTCGAATGTTTGTCATCCATTCATCGTAGTTAGATCCCTTAAGAAGTGGTTTTGAAATCACGCTACCGGGATTATCTCGAGAAGAAAGATCATAAGGATCGATCGTCCTTCGCGTCTTAACCCCAATAGTTACCACAACACCATCATTTGCCATAATGAATAAGAAATTTACTCTGTTTAGAACATATCTGAGTTGATAAGATCAAAGAAGGGGAAGAAAAAGAACGAAAGAAGAGATTAGATCAAGGATCGAGAACAATCAATATTTTGTATGTTTTGATTATCGCTCTGATACCATGTCAGCAACTTAGACGTAAAGAAGTTTCTCATGTGTTTATTCAAGCTTTATGGCTAAGTATTTATACAAAGTATTTGACCTAAACCATGTACAAGTAACTGTCTAAATTACCCTAAGTACAAACATCAAAGTATAAGCCCATATGTATAGTCCAACAGAAAGCCAACCACAACACGACACATAAGCTAAAAACCATTTTGACATTTTTTTTGAGTTGCACCACGTCAGCTCGCCACATCACAACCATGAGAAATTGTAAGCAAATATTTACCCTCATAAAATATCTATTATCACTTCGATTTTGAACGCATGAAACAAAAAAAAATCAACAACAATATGTGTGTGTAATGATATATGTGATCATTTTTGGCAACAATGACATTTCTTTCCCTTAGTGCATCTCACTGAGTTATATCAATTTTAGTTAGAGATGGAAGAAATATCGATTCCATTTGATATTTGCTTGGATTTGCTATAGCAAATTTTTGTAGCAAAATATATACTCATTCAATTTCACTTTAGTTGATATTTTAGAGGTATTTTTTTGTTTTAGTTTAAGTGATATTTTCAAATATTTATGAATGTTATTTGGTGTATGTGACAATCTGTATTCTCCAATATAATTTTCAGTGAATTTACATACTAATAAAAAATTAAATTTTTTCGTTTGACAAAAAGAATTTAATATAATATTAGAGGGTTTACCAAAAATCCCACCCATGTACAACCAAAAACCAAAAAACAAATTATGGGAGTATTTGGTTTCAACTCATCTCGTTTCCAACTTGATTGTTTTTTGGGTTAATTTTCTCAATAACAAAATTACATAAACTATTTAAAAATATAGTACATATATACATTTAATTAAAAAAAATAACTAACCAATTTATTTGTCATGATCAAACAATCTTTATGGTGGACCCTCATTTTATTTTTTGTTATTTTTTGTTTTGTCATATATTTATCATTTTTTAAAATTTTTCAAACCCCTTCAAACTTCACACGTATCCAAAATTCTTATACATATTGAAACAAATACAAATAAAAAATTATTTTTTTCTACTATTAGATGTATTTTGAATTTTTCAAAACGGATTCATATTTTATAAATAGTCAAAAATCATAAAATAAATCATAAAATGTTGTAGCAATATGCAAATAATCAGACTATTATATCGACAAATGACATAGTAAAACTATTTTGTCTGATATTAACAGTTATCGTATATGTAAATACAAACTAAGGAAATTTGAGAGTCACTAATATATTACTAACTAAATATAAAAATTCACATAATCACACAATATATAAACAATATCGTAAACTAAAAAAATGAAATATAGTGTTTCACATTGAAGGTGAATTAGCCGGACTATTTAAATATCTCATTTCTATTTTCACATTGAAGTTAATATCTATAATTTCGATAATTAGAGATATAGAAAATGCAATATGATTATACATATAGGATAAATGAAATTATAATATTACATGAAATGTGAAAATTTAAATTATATTGGAGTTAATTAACTATAATAGAAGGGATAACTATTAGAAGGGTGATGTTCATATAAAATATTAAATTAATTAATTGGAATGCATGAAATAATTATATATTCCCGAAAAAAGTAGGTTCAAAGATTTGAGAATGGAAATTACGAAAAAAAATTTAGAGCTAAAAAATTAGTAAAGTGAGGTTGTGATATGCCCGAAATAGTTAGAATATTTGGTGCATGTGTGATTTTGGGTTACCCAAAAAAATTGAAAAGAATAAAATAAAATATAATTGTTAGAAGGCCAAAATGGAAATAATGACAAACAATATGGGTTTGTCTAATTCACTAGTTAGTTTGTTAATTAGTTTTTTTATGCATCTTAGTTTGCCTTATTCTTTTCAAAGTTTTTTTTTTCGTAGACTTCTGTTTCCGATAAAATTTATTTTTATTTAACTATAGTGAACATACTGGAATAAAACATCTAATTCAGAAAAAAATTAAGGTAATTAAAGTTATGAATATCGAGAGTATTTGAAAAGAGAAATAGTAAATCTGGTTGAGGCAGGTTAAAAACATATACTGAAACTTTTTTAATATAATTGTTCTTTGTCTTGTCCTAATTTCAAGGACTAAAATCAACAATCGTAAAAAAACATAAAATTTTAAATTGTAGATAAATCATTTCGTTTTATAAAATTATATATAATATTCTATAAATTAATGATGTTGAGGCTAATTTAAACGATAATTTGTTAAATAACTCTCTAAATGATGATATGATGCCGAAATTAAATAGATATATTTATTAAAGATATTTACAATTTTGAAAGTATGATCGATGTTGGATAGCATATTAGATTATCATGAAAAATAATACATGTTCATCAATAGTGATGACAAAGTTAAAAATGATGTTACGGTATATTATAAAAATTTACACGTATAGGATTTTTTTCCAACCAGTTCATTAAATTAAAAATAAACCCCAAATTAGTTATTCAACTTAGAGGGAAAGTGTATACAAAAGAAATCCCTTGAAGGTGAGACTGAGAAGCGCGAGGTAGACAATTTCCTTTTGATTTTAAAGAATGGGAAATTAACGAAAACATATTGCGGAAACGAGTTTCGAAGGGTGAAAAATTTGTCGAGGAAATTTGAGAAGACAGTGATTAACTATGTACAGTCCATCTGATGAATCTCCTGCATTTCCCATAAGAGAGCTTTCATCTATGAATGCAGCGGACATATGCTTTGTCCCTAACATTTTGTGCAAGAATAAACGTCATATCCTTTTGGCTTAGGCAAATAAATCCAATCTCTGAATGTAGATCTTAGTACTTACAAGATCCATCTACTTGACATCACAACTTTGGGGTTGCCACTGTCGATTCTGGCATTCCTTGTTGAGCTTTAGTCATGGTTTCTTGAGCATTCTTCCACGATGCGAATACACTCATAGCATTATTAAGTACATCCCCTGGTTCAAATTTTATTCTTTGAAACACTTTTTAGTTCTTTGCCTTCCAAATAACATGATATCCATTGAAATAACTCTTGATTTCCAATTTCATCCGAACCTGAAGGTTGCCTCCAGAATAGGTAATCCAAATTCGTGTAGATAGATGAACTTGGAAAATTCAATCTCGCCAAAGATATTGGTGAGTGATTTCGTACATGTACCGATGTGAGACATTTGAAAAAACATGATTCACAGTTTCATATGCCAAACCACACTGCTTGTAAACTATATCACATGCTATATCTCGATGTGATAGTCTTGAAAATAGTGCAAAAATGGGTGTTACTTGCCACAAATTTTTTTTTATTTTTAAGGGTCATACAATTTTTTACACGAGTGTTTTTAGCGCGTTTAGAATTAACCCCTCTTCTAAGGAAACATTTACGATAGCCTCTATTGTTCTTCGTAATCTATATTCTGACTTGACCGTGTATTTTCTAGAAGTAGTGAATTATCATAGTAGAGTATCCCTTTTAACCGACCGACTATGTTGTATTCCTCTAATTATCTGTACATCTTACGGGTTCATGAATTCTTGTAGTATTAGTAGGTACCGGTCTAGAGTTGTTGGACCTTTAAGTTGGGGTGTAGATAGCTACTTTTACCCCGAGCTGGCCTTGGAAAATTATTTTCTAACCAAGAGACGATCCAAACCAAAATATGCACCCCTAATACTATACCTAGAGGTGTACCTTTTCGTAATAATTGATGTGTTGAAAAGATACTCTTTCATCCAAAATATGGTGGATATAATCATTTTGCAAAATGTGGATGTACCTTCCTGTAGTATCAACCCTTTAAAATTCTTGCAACTAGAGAAACAGAAAATTGATTCAACCATTACAATTGCTTAGCAAGTAAAGCCGAGTTAAAAGTCTCTAATGACTTGAAACCTAAACTTCCCTCATCCTTCAAGGTACATAGTTTTTTCCATGCAATCCAGTGAAGACCCCAGTTACATCCATTAGAACTCCACAAAAATTTGGAATTGCACTTGTTAACTTAGTAATTAACTCTTGGGGAGCTTTAAGCATGACATGAAACAGGTAAGCAAGGCCAAAACAACCGATTTAGTGAGCAAATCTTTTTACCCCCTTTTGATAAGAACTTTGATGTCCATCCATTTATTCGATAGTGTTGTCGTTTCTATTTTTTTGTCAACCACACAATAATTAGAAGTTCACTCTCGCGTTGGGAATCCAGCTGGGAATGGAAGAGTTTTCAAAGGTACATCATGAAATAAAAGACGCATGGTTCACCGTCTCCTCTTGTAAGCCACATTGTGTACACATACTCTCACGATGAATTCCTCTACTCAAAAATTTGAGGTTACTACCAAAGAACCTGATATCACCTGCCATAACAAATGTTATATTTTGGATGGACATTTAACGTTGCACACTCGAGCTTTCATTCTTTTCCACCCTGGTCTCCAACTCGAGTTATTAATTCTACTAGTCTGTGCTGCATGTAGAAGACAATATCTTGACTTTACTGTGCATTTTCCTGACTTTGTATTATGTCATATTAGTCCATCTTTTGTAGTTGTTCGACTTGGTTGCATTCCTCTGATTAATGTTATATCTTCTGGGTCCACAAACTTCTGTAAAGCCATGGAGACATGAGGCTAGAGCCAAGAAGATTCTTTGTGGTTCATAGCTAAATTGAAGCTCTCTAAAAAAAGAAGAAATGAAATACTAAAAAATACACGTTTACTGAACAACATAGTTCCTTGGGAGGTTCCATTGTGACTCGTCAGTAGATTCGGTATTGACCACTCTGAAGAGGAAAAAGGGTACTCAACCTAAGCTAGCTCCTGCCTTCTTCCGATTCCGTTAAACAGAAATAACGAACAAAGTAACTAGAAAGATTGTTTGAGTTCTCCTTTTCAGATGTACTAACAAGTGCATCTTTGATGCAGTCATCGATTCTCCCGAGAGTTCATAATTATCGCAGAACCATACTACATAGTTCCAACAACAACAAAAGCTGCAAAAAGACATCAACCTGAGATACAAAAGTTCTTCCTTACTGGATCCATGTCCCTCATTACGAGCATGTACACATGCTTCTAGAGCTACTCTGTTAGCTACAGCACCTTGTGCATTTCCTCAAGGGTAGCAGAAAAAGCCTTCTTTTTTTAACCTATTTATCCTTCTAGAAGATAGAAAAGGAGAACTCGTACAATCTTTCTAGTTTCTTTGTTCTTTTACCTTGGATGGGTCATAATACTCATGTGCATTTCCTCAAGGGTAGCAGAAAAAGCCTTCTTTTTTTAACCTATTTATCCTTCTAGAAGATAGAAAAGGAGAACTCGTACAATCTTTCTAGTTTCTTTGTTCTTTTACCTTGGATGGGTCATAATACTCATGTGCATTTCCTCAAGGGTAGCAGAAAAAGCCTTCTTTTTTTAACCTATTTATCCTTCTAGAAGATAGAAAAGGAGAACTCGTACAATCTTTCTAGTTTCTTTGTTCTTTTACCTTGGATGGGTCATAATACTCATGTGCATTTCCTCAAGGGTAGCAGAAAAAGCCTTCTTTTTTTAACCTATTTATCCTTCTAGAAGATAGAAAAGGAGAACTCGTACAATCTTTCTAGTTTCTTTGTTCTTTTACCTTGGATGGGTCATAATACTCAGAATTTCTTACTTTTCGTGGCGAATTAGATCCAGTGAATGGGGGTCAATGGTTAACTTAGGCCTTTCCCCCTCTAGGATTATTTTAGTGATAGGTTCTATAGGAATCGGACAATCCTATTTGCATTCCATACTAGAGAAAATCGTCGAAAATATACATTTCTTTGATATGCAAAATGCTGAGAAGAGAAAAAAAGGGATCCAAACCTCCCTACCAATCTATAATACATGAATCTGCTCTCTCAATTTTTTTAGAGAGATCAGATAGATCCTATCCTCGTATTGTGGGGAAGAAGTGGACTCTAGACGAATAAGTCAAGTCATCTGTCCCAGAACCAATGATTGCAAGCACTCATGCCCAGTAATGCAAGGGAAGCTTTCTCTAAATAAGAGCTCAGATAGAGCTACAGACTTCAAATCCGGAGATCAAAGGACTTAGATAAATCTCATTCTCTTGTCACAAGATTAACTAAATGCTGAACCTCAAGGTTTGGATGCCAAATGCTTCTTGGACCTCTAACTGGCTACGGTTGGTCATCATATGTCCATTGTGTTTTCCAAACAAATATATTTATTCCCGATCCTATCCTTATTCGATTCTTGAAGTAGTAGATCCTTGTGTAGGAAAGATGCTTCACCATCCACCCACCCATAGATCCGGTCTTAGTAGATCACGTGTAGAAAAAATCCTTAATATAATGATTTTACTCTTTGAAGCACAACAACTTCTTGACATCCTAAATAATCTCACATACCTCCTTTCTTGGTTACCTAACATATTTTTCACATTGTCCTTAGTTTGATTTGGAGCATTCTTCCCAAAAAGGAGTGAAGAGTTTTCAAAATTAATTAGTTGTCCTGATGCCTTCCTATATTTCCCTAATATTTCCAAAATCGATATGTGTTAGACATCTTCTGCTTTGCAAAAAACGAGGCTATCTTCTGCAAATACCAAATGATTGTCCCGAAATATCTTTAGACCCGTTATAGAATTGTTAAATTTCTCATCTCAAATTAGCTATCAGTACTTCCGTACATAGTATAAATAAGTACGCCGATAGCGATTTCCCTTTTCTTAGACCTCTGTGTGAGATAACATGGATCTCTATTAATTAAAACTCTATATGATATTAACCTAACGCACCATATTATCCAGGATATCCATTTTATTTCAAATTTAAAACGATCGAAAACCGCTTCCAGAAAAGACCATTCAATACGGTCATAAACCTTATTTATATATGTTTTGATTACCATAAATTCATCTCTATTACCTCAATTAGTGCATAAACCCAAACAATCTCTACTCATAGCCTTATACGTATAAAGTTAATTATTGCATTTGCAACTTTTCATAATGGATGCATATTGAAAAAACAACACAAAGTAAATTTAAAATAATCTTTAACAAGTTAATCTTAAGTCAAGACATCTAACATTAGAATCATATTTTAGTACATTATCTTAGATATTATATTATAAGTTTATATTTATATTAATTTATGATAGTATTAAACAATATATTTATTTAGCAATTTTTAAAAAATTACTATCTTATTGTTTTATCAAAAAAAATATTTTTCGCATTTTCCAATTTATAACAAGCATTTTTTTCAACGTCTAAATGCTTTATTGGTTAGTGTTCAAGAACACATGAGTTGAGTTATACAATGTGGTACGTAGTCGAAATTTTGAAACGTAGTATTTGGTGGAAAAGGAGTCTTCGCCAGTCGGTCTGCAACCTTATTTGGTGCTCTTGAAACGCATGAGAATTCCACTAACTCAAACTTTGATCACCATTTCCTTATCTCGTGATTCCAGTTCCAGTGAGTAAAGGACATCAATCCGTTGTAAGTAGCTTCCAGGCACTTTCATTTTCTCATTCAAAAACATGTTGCATGTAGTCTTTTATCCAATAAACTTGCATAACCATACCTAGTGCTTGAAATTCTAATTTTAGGCTTGTATTACACACCTTTCCCTCTCCATGGCCGGAAGCTAGATATATGCCTTTATTGTCTCTTAGTACCCAACCAGAGGTAGCTTTGGTGTTACGTCGAGAGTTGCCATCATAATTGCACTTCACTCTTCCCTTCTCCGGTTTTTGCCAAGTAGATGCTTCCTCTCTTTATGGCAATTATGTTCTAGAGGAACTCAGACTTGTCGAATTAAGCCTTTCTTTCGCAGCCAATTGTACCATTTGTACATTTTTTTCACATTTACTATGTTTCTTGTGATAAAGTAATTATTTATGCTCTTCCAAAATTTCCATAGAATTCATATCAGTAGTTGGCGCAATAGGTTCGAGAGTTGTTTGTTATTGTGGAGATTAATGATCTCTTTAAAATTTTCCTCTGTTTTTTTCCAAGTAGATGCTTCCTCTCTTTGTGGCAATAATGTTCTAGAGGAACTCAGGTTTGTCGAATTAAGCCATTCTTCTGCATCCAATTGTGCCATTTGTGCATCTGTTTCTCATTTGCTTTGTTTCTTTTGATAAAGTAATTGATTAATGTTCTTCCACAATTTCCATAAAATCCATATCGGTAGTTGACGCAATAGGTTCGAGAGTTATTTGTTATTGTGGAGACTAATGATCTCTGTAAATTTCTCCTCAAGGGTAGAAAAAAGACTGGTGAGAACCATATATGGAATTTGAAAGCCACGCCACACGGCTGGGGCATATCTGCATGAGAAAAAAAGATGTTTCTTATGTTTGTTACGTTTGCCAACACCGTTTATAGATAGTTTCTGTAGCGATTCTTCGGTTGCGCAACACAGCTCCTATAGAAATAACATTATAGATTATTCTCATTAGAAAATGTTTTACCTTTGGAGCAGTTGTGAATTTCCAGATTACTTCTTTAAAGTCAGGATGACCATCTGGTGGATTGATTCCATTATAATGATTCGATAGATTAGAGGCAAGCCAATGTCCTCTCTTTACCATATATACTTCATTGTCATTGTAGTGCCAACCTAACAAATCAATATTTGGTTCCAAGTATAGATGTATTTGTTGAATTTTTTCTACATCCCCTTCTACCATATTGGCTTGTAATATATTGATATTCCACTGTCTCTGTCCTGACACCATCAGGCTCGTACCGATGTTATGTCCTGCAGATATCGGATAATTGTTGTGGTACCCGTGGTGGGTGCGTGTCTAGCCATGCGTCTCTTCATATATTAGTTGATTGATCATCTCCTATTAAGACTCTCATGCCCATCTTGAACATCTCTCTCCCCTCCAAAAACGATCTCCACACAAAAGAAGGTTTTTGCCTATATCTCGCTTGTAATATAGTTGTGCTGGAAAAGATATCTACCCTTAAGCACTTTTGCAACTAAGCTTGTTTGAATCTTGGAGTATTCACCAAATCTGTTTGGCCAACAGCGCATCAGTGAATAAATAACACAGTGAATAATTTTAGGTACTGATTAGTCGATATTGGGTGAGTTAAGGCATGAATTGGCTGTTTCCCCCTAACTGACCTTAGCTAATCAGCAAAATTAATTTATTTATAATGCTTATTATTTTATTAAATGTTGTTCTATAGAGGTATTAGTGTATTGTATTAGAGATTCACGTTCTCGGATCAGGACAACAATAGAAGAAAATTTAGGAAAATTTTGGCATAGAAACGAATCAAATAATCAATTAGACTAGAGCAGGTAAAAAGTTAATTCATATGATAAGCACCATTGTGATAAAAAAATGATAAGCACCATTAATCTGTGATATAATTTAATCTAATAGACCATATATTATCTGGAAAGAATAATCAAGTGGAATTAAACAAATCGAGTATAAAACTATTTTATATTAAAGTGGGGAATTATTTGTCTGTAAAGCAAGTTAAATAACCGTGAATTATATAGTGGGACACTTGTTTTGTCAATGTGACTAGGGAATTTTTCTTTTTTCTTTTTATTTTTTTTAATTGACACGCTTTAACTCTATTTTGAATTCCCACTCATCCCCCTTTATATTTATTAATATTTAACTTTTTGTTAAAAAAATATTCACTGATTTTTTTGGGTTAAAATATTCACCAATTCTTTTTAAAGTCCTTTGTTTGTCAACCGTCATGGATAGTTTTTTTCTGATAAATATCGATGGAAAGTTAAGCAGTGGGATATTAGAAGGTACTGTAACAACTGTAGCATTTATATTAGAGGATGAAATTAATAAATTTAATAAGACAGACGATATAAATTAAATGAAAACTTTTAGAGAAAAGCTACAAAACTCAAAATGCCAGAAGAATCAAATATTGACAACACACACAGTAGTTATATATACTATGATAATATGATTTCTTTAATTAATTGGATAATATGTTTGAATATGTGAATTTAAAAATAACATTATTTACATAACTGAAAGTAAGAACATAAATTTATAACTTTTTTTGTTACAGTAGTTTTCTTTCTGATAATATATCACTAATCACTTCAGAAATTAAGCTTAAATTATTTAAAAACAGTATTAAAAATATTGTCTACACAGTAATAGTCAACAGACAAGTCACTTTTCAAACCACAAAAGCAAACTGCTTTATAAAGCAAAAGCTGTTCTCCTCTCTCTTTCATCATTGCTACAATTTCTTAGTGCATTTCACTGATATAATTTTGGAATATGAATAATCTGATTTAGCTTACAATGGCTGAAACTTAACCGAGCTTATAATGCTGACAAAAAAAGAGAGCTTATAATTAAATCAATTATTGTCCTTCGGAAAACTTATCGAAATATATATATAAGAAGTATGCGACGAGCTTACAAAATTTATTGGTAACTAAATGGTAGTCTGTGCGGTGCACGAGCAATGTTTAGTTTCGTGAATTTAGTGTTATATGTAATTTAAATGGTAATCAATATTTTTTAATTTTTGAGTTTATGAAAAAAAAAATTTATAGCTAAATGATCATGAGTTTTGTGTTTCAAGTAAATAAAAATATTCCAATCATAAGTTGTGATAGTGGACGTGTGAACACGAGATCTTATGGCGGGAAACATTAAAAGGCAATGAGTGACGTGACAAAGATCTTGTTGAAGAAAAAGGAAAAACGCAATCAAGAGAAAAAAGCAAGATACTAAAAAGATTTGGACATATCAAAGATCCAGAGGATAAATAGAAGGAGGCGACATAATATTAGGGTTAGCCGTTCTTGAGAAGATTGTGAGAAACACAGAGAGATCAAGAGACATACAGAGAGATTGTGTTTCTGTGACAATATTGCACAAGACACAGAACACAGTTGTGTGAAACAGTTCGGGTAGTTTTCTTGAGAGATCGATACTCTTCTAGAGTATTAGGTTGGGTAGTTTTAGGAATTGGTCGGTGACAATTATCAAGCTATGATAAGTTTCGTAAAACAGATTAAACAAAAGTGTTTAAAAGATTCCTAAATAAAGTTATTTTTGAGCATGATTGTGTGTCCGATTGTGTTACGGTTTTTCATTTGATATCAGAGCGGGTCAACCTAATCTACAGGTTGAGATCCTTGACACATCATGGACACCACGGTAAAAGAATTGATCGCTGTGCAGAAGCTAGTTGTACTTGATGAAAACAACTATGGTCATTGGAAAGCTTGTATGAAGCAGTTGATTCGTAGTGTGGATGAAGATGCTTGGATTGCGTTCGAAGAAGGTTGGGAAGAACCTTATGACGTTAAAGCTGATGGAGACAATATATCCAAGCCCAAGAGTAAGTGGATAAAAGCTGAAAAAGGCCTCAAAGTTCAACTCAAAGGCTTTGTCTACGATCTTTGGTGTTGTGGACCTCGAACAATTTAAACTCATCCAAGGAAGTGAATCTTCTAAGGAAGCTTGGGAAACATTACTGAATTCCTTTGAAGGAGATTTGAGTGTTAAGCGGACACGACTTGACCATTTAACATCTCAGTTTGAAAATTTACGGATGAGTCCTGATGAGACGATTGCTGCCTTTAGTGCCAAGCTGAAACAAACGGCTCACGAGGCACTGGTTCTTGGGAAGAAATAGAAAGAAAAGAAGTTGGTGAAGAAACTCTTGCGATGTTTACCACCGAGATTCTCTGCTCACAAGGCGGTCTTAAAGATGACCGCAAATACTGATGAACTGAAATTTGATAAGCTGGTTGGGATGCTCAAAGCTAAGGAGATGGAAACCACACCTGCGCCGATTTCTTCACCAAAAGGAATTGATTTTATTGCCCCTGAAGCCGATGATGGAAGACTTCAGAAAATTGAAGACAATGTAGGATTGTTGGCGAAGAACTTTGGTAAGATGCTGAAGAGGATTGAGAAAGGGAATGCTCGTAACTCTAGTAGACCTTTTCGTGGGAAGGATGACCGGGGTACAAGGAGTGATCAAGACCAAGGGGGACAAAAAGGTTCAAAGTTCGATCGAGAATTCAGTAAACGAAGACAAGATATGCAGTGTTTTAAGTGCGAGGATTACGGACACTTGAGAGTGGATTGTCCTCTGGCTAAAAGAAAGGAGATGAAGTGCAGTGAATGTAAAGGTTTTGGTCATTTGAGGAATGAATGCCCAAATAATCTGAAGCGGAAGAACAAATCTTACATTTGTTTTAGTGAATCAGATTCTGATGAAGAAGAAGATGAGATGCTCAATCTGGTGGCATTTGTGGCTCAAACCTCAGAGAAAAAGACTAAGGAAGATTCAGAGTCAGATTCGGAAGAAGAAGATGAGGTGGATACAAAGGCTGAATATCGTAAGTTGTACGATAGTTGGGTGAAGCTCAACAATGAAAATCTGACATTGACAAAAGAGAAAGCACTGTTGAAAGAACAAGTCAATATTCTCGAACTGGAACAGGAAATCAAACCAGAACCTAAAAAAGCTGATCCGGGTAACTGCGTCACATAGATTTCAGATGTTACACCCACAGAGGAGTCTGTTCTTCTGTTGGTTGAAGAGAGAAGAAAAAGAGAGGAGACAGAAAAGAAATTAGATTATCTGCAGAAAATAATCATAGAAGAACAAGATAAAGCTCGTTCCTTTGAACACGAACTCATTGAAAATCGTAAACGCATTCACATGCTTAACAGTGGGTCAAAATATCTAGATGATATCCTCTCAATGGGACAGCCACCGAAAGTTAACTGGGGACTCGGTTTTGAACGAGGAAGGTATGAAAATGAGCTAATAGGTGCAACCAATTTTGTTAAAGGAAGCTCGTCCCAAACCATAGGTGTGGAAGGGAGTAAGCATAAAAGAAAAGTTGAAGGAGATACTGCCCAGAGATGATGTCATGAAAAGTCATGAGAAAGTCATTACTCCTTCTGAGTTTCATTCACGTGGATGTTGGTGCTGTGGAAAACTGGGTCACACAAAAAGGAATTGTTACAGGTTCAAAAACATAATTTTCAGAGCTTGGAAGCAAGGGTTATGTTTCATGAACCCAAGGAAACTTGGCAGAGTGTGGATAGCCAAGAAACATCTGTATTCAGACTCAATTCATACTGCATTATATGAGGAAGATACCCCTGAAATATCTAAAGAAAAAGACATAGATCTGACCTGTTACTTTGCTTGTGTGACACAGGAAAGCAGTGTAACAGTCTGTAATGAGAATGAGTCAAAGGAGCTGGAAAAGAAGCAGGTTCCTCAGACCAAAGAGACAAGTAACACTCATGAGAGTGAGTCTGACACGCCAGTAACACTGGAAAGCAGAGTTGCTTACACCTCTACGAAACAATGTGATAGTCACAAATGATATTTCGACAGCGGATGCTCAAGACATATGACAAGAAACGAAAAAATCACTTTAAATGTTTACTGAGATCAGAGGAGGTAAAGTGACTTTTGATGACGGTGGTCAAGGGAAAATCCAAGGTGTTGGTGAACTCAACAGTGTGGATCA
Organism: Anastatica hierochuntica; assembly: GCA_900406275.1. Taxonomy (NCBI): domain Eukaryota; kingdom Viridiplantae; phylum Streptophyta; class Magnoliopsida; order Brassicales; family Brassicaceae; genus Anastatica; species Anastatica hierochuntica. The sequence goes on from OVAN01000654.1 coordinate 48,412, forward strand.
ACCCAAGCTGGTGAACGTTTACCTAGTTGAAGGACTCAAAGAAAATAGGATTAGTATATGTCAACTATGTGACGAAGGACTCAAGGTGATCTTTACTAAAAATTATTGTCAAGCTGTTGATGTGAACAATAATGTTGATCTTTATGGAGTGCGCTCTGGCAACAATTGTTACATGTGGAAACCTTCTGATCGCTGCTTGTCAGCAATGGAGACAAATCTCGATCTTTGGCACAAGAAACTAGGCCATATGAGCATCGATGGGCTGATCAGGTTGGTCAATGCAGGAGTTGTACGTGGAGTACCAAAATTGAAGAGTAGAACAGATAATGTATGCACGACATGTAACAAGAGCAAGCAGATCAAAGTGCAACACAAAAGAATCAATGAAATCACGTTAAAAAAGGTTTAAGAATTAATTCACATGGACCTTATGGGACTGGTTCAGACAGAGAGACTCTCTGGAAAGAAATATGTGTTTGTGCTTGTGGATGATTTTTCGAGGTATATGTAGGTCAGATTCTTAAGGGAAAAGAGCGAGGCAGTCGAAAGCTTCAAAATTCTAGCTCTGCAACTCAAATTAGAAATGGGAGATATCATTCAGATTTGAAGTGATCATGGTGGAGAGTTTCAAAATGAGACATTCGAGAAATTCTGTAACAGTCAAGGAATTCGTCATCAATACTCAGCACCTAGGACCCCCCAGCAGAATGGTGTTGTTGAACTAAAGAATCAAACCCTTCAAGAAATAGCCAGAGCCATGATACATGGAAATAATGTGTCACACAAATTCTAGGCTGAAGCTGTAAACACGGCTTGCTACATTGTGAATCGAGTTTATGTTAAACTAGGCACCAAGACAACGCCATACGAAATCTGGAAAGGAAAAAGCCCGAATCTGAGCTACTTTCATGTGTTTGGATGTGTGTGCTATATCTTGAACGATAAAGATAGCTTGGGAAAATTCGACTCAAGAAGTGATGAAGGGATGTTCTTGGGATATGCTACAAACAGCATGGCGTTCAGAGTGTTCAATCAAAGCACAAAGACTGTGGTTGAGTCAATTAATGTTGTCTTTGACGATCATAGCAAGTTAAGGTTGGAAGCAGTAACACAAAACGTGAGTGAGTCACACAGTGGCCCAGTGTTTTCAGAGAACTTGAGCACGGAGGAACCAAAAGTTAAAATGGAAGTTGCTGTTGATAAACCACTGCAGGTTCATCGAAATCACTCTGAGAAGGATGTAATTGGTGATTTACATGATCAGTAACACGAAAGCAAACCGCGGACGTCCTCTATCAAGCTGTCTCTGACCGGCGTTCTGTCTCCTCCACCACGTCTCGTCGCCGTACAAGCGTTGCCACCAATGCACCTCCTGAGATCACCGGCCTTGTCTCGGAAAACTTAACCTGACCACGTCGCTCACAGCGCTCCGGGAAAGCTCCAATGGTTGCGCCGCCGTCTCCTTCACCAGATCTAATGGATGAAGACGACGCTCCTGTTGAAGGTGATAAAGAAAATCAGTTTTCAATGTGGGAGTCTAGGGTGGAAGAAAATAAGAGGATGTTTGCTTCCTTGGTTGCTGCGAATCCGTCAAGAATTAAGCCTCAAAATCTTCCTTACAATCGCCTCTTTCTCACTTAGGAAGCTGGAGCTAACTATCAAGATTTCTTTGTTCGGAAGTTCATTGATCAGAAGGTGTTACCTTCCGGAGTGCCAGACATGCAAGATGCTAAGAAGCTGTTGGTCGATGCTGGTCTCATTCATACGGTCATTGACGTGGAACCTTTTGTGGGGAAAGTTGTCCGTGAGTTCTACAGTAACCTGCCTTTTCGCGAACGACATTCTGGTGGTCTAATCCTTGTATATGTTCGGGGGCACATGTATGAATTCTCTCCTGAAATCATCAATCGTGTGTGTCTTACTCGTGGTGATATTCCAAATCGTGCTGACTAAGAGATTTACATGGATGAATCGATCTCGGAAGCCGCTCTTTTGCTATCTGGTGGTGCAGTCAATAACACAGCCTCACTCACATTGCCTTAGGTTACTCCAACCATAGCAGTTCTTTACAAGTTGTGCTGTTGCAACTGGATTCCTACGACTAACAACACTACCATGACACAGTGTCGAGCTGAATTCCTTCACATGATTGCTAACAACAAATCTTTCAATTTTGGGGAGCTTATCTTCAAACAGATCATTTGGGTCTCCAAGTCACCGGGCAAGAGTGGGAAGGCCATCCCTTTTCCAAATCTGATTTACATGATTATCAGGTTTCAGCGAGTTGTTCCGCTTCTCTGCCGAGACAGGCGGTCAAATTCTCCACGGAAGGTCACTGTCGACAAGAGCTCTCGAGCGTCGAATGCTGAAGCTCCATGCCCTGCTCCGAATCTGTCTTTTGATCTAGATATGCTTTACAAGCAGCTTTTTTTTGTTCGGAGGCGTCTACGAGGTAAGTACTCTGTTCTTCTATGGTTTTCTCACGATTGACATTGTTTTTATGTGTTTTTCACTCAAGCAGGGGGAGAATATGGTAGCACTCAACTACCAGGTAGGAGTGATGATGAGGATAGTGATGCTACGGTTCCGATTGATGAGGATGCAGCTAGTGATGCTACTGCTCCGATTGATGATCAAGAGTCTGCTACGGATAGTGATTAGGGAATGTGACTGACTTGTGTAGGGATTATGGGGGAGTAGTTTGGCAGTTTTTTTTTTCTCTAACTCTTCTGATAGTGATATCTAGATGATCTAATTGGAAGTATGCAGGAGTAGTTTCTTTTTAGCTCTTTTTGTGAATGCTCCTGTTGAACATTTCGGCTATGTACGTTAACTAGACGATGAATTGATGAATCTGGTTGATGAATCTAATTTGTCTTTTGGTTAAGTGCATATGTTCTATGCTATTTCTTAGAAGTGAAGCTGACCGTAGGAGTATGTAGTGTTTTGTGGTTTTCTGTGTACGTTCTGCTGGTTTCAGGTCTAATAGATTGATGCTTGAGTTGAGACAACCACATAAAAAGGGGGAGAATGTGAACACGAGATCTTATGGCGGGAAACATTAAAAGACAATGAGTGATGTGGCAAAGATCTTGTTGAAGAAAAAGGAAAAACGCAATCAAGAGAAAAAGGCAAGATACTAAAAAGATTTGGAGATATCAAGGATCCAGAGGATAAATAGAAAGAGACGACATAATACTAGGGTTAGCCGTTCTTGAGAAGATTGTGAGAAACACAGAGAGATCGAGAGACATACAGAGAGATTGTGTTTTTGTGACGATATTGTACAAGACACAGAACACAATTGTGTGAAACGGTTCAGGTAGTTGTCTTGAGAGATCGATACTCTTCTAGAGTATTAGGTTGGATAAGTTTAGGAATTGGTCTGTGGAAATTATCAAGCTATGATAAGTTGCGTAAAACAGATTAAACAAGAGTGTTTAAAAGATTCCTAATTAAAGTTATTTTTGAGCTTGATTGTGTGTCCGATTGTGTTACGGTTTTTCAGGACATTCTATGTCGGAACTTAGCGACTAAATATTTTATGAATTTGTAGAGTGTGTCATTGTGGTACATCACTTACATATAGGCCCGACCCTGATGTGAAGCGGACAAAACATTAGTTTTAGGCGCAAAATTTTGATTATAAGCAAGGGGCATCATAAATTGACAAAAGTTCGCTTATAGTTTAGTGGTTCGTGTGTTCCTCTATTTATAATTGTCTTGTGCTCAAATCTTAGAAATTGTGTTTTATTATTTTTTCCCCCTCAGATGTTTGCTTTAGGCAGCACATTATGTTGGGCCGTGTCTGCTTATATATTATCAGATAATGCATCGCTGTGAAAATCTAATACTACAAATCGACATAAAGAGCCCATTAGAAACTAAATCTCTATTAGGGGTGGACAATCGGATATTCAAATCAATTATTCGGGTAACTAAGTTTATAAATCGTTGAGATATTTTAAAATTTTGGTTTGGTTCTAGTTCTTTCCTTCTAGTACTGATTCGATTCAATTCGTAAATATATGTACTATTATGGAATTCATAATTATGATTGTAGTTTTAATATTTCAATATATTAGTTAGTTTTAGGTTTCTTATGCTATTTTCTTATATCATTATCCATATTTTTGCATATAATTTTATATTTATTCTTGATTTATTTTTAAATAATTTTATTTCAATTGACTTATTTATGCTTTGATTTAAATATATTTTTAATTCCAGCTATTCTGGTTTACATTTTTAATTTAATCGTTTAGTATTAATTTTAATTCTAACTTTAATCATTGATGGTGGTATGTTGTGACTAATAATATAAATTTAAACTGTATCGCTAAATTGTTACATGAAGACAACTTTATAGGTGTTACAAGTTAATGCAAAATGTGTCGTATGCTAAACTGATAGCTTAGAACAAAGGCAAATCGAGAGTATTTAGGAAACGATATTTTTGAAATCAAGTTTGGAACGTAACATAATATAAAAAAATTCAAAAACTAAAATATCATCGAACAAAACTAAGAATCACGATTCAACCTAACAAAATAATCTACCAAGCCAAGAATATGATTAGATAAACACAAGAATTTTTTTTTTTCTAATTTTCACTAAATATCGTAATTTCTAGTAGGGTTAATTTAGTCTTTTATACAAATAAAATATTTTTTAAATGAATAATCATCCAAAACGAATAAGAATATGACACATAAAGCGAAAACCAATTTACAAAGGAAGCAATACAAAATATGCGAGTTCTAGAATTACGTCATGTCACCAATATATTCTGTGAGCTCGTCATGTCATCAACAAAATGTGCCAGCTCTAGTTTAGACTTCACACACACACACACACACACCCACACACACGCACGCACGCACGCACGCATGCACGCACGCGCGCACGCACGCACGCGCGCACGCACGCACGCGCGCACGCACGCACGCGCG